>JASANN010000517.1:1813242-1833305 GCA_031762395.1 Calameuta pygmaea | reverse complement strand
TGGGCGCTAATGTACTTAATCCCCCCCCCCCCCCCCCCCGCCAAATAAGAATTCGTACAAAATTTACAACAAGACAATCTCCGTCCGTCCCAAAGGGGATTGTGCTGCACTTCGTACTACTGCACCTTCATTGGCTTTATCTCATGCAGAAAAAATGTATCGCACGTGTTATGCTGCACTTCTATGTAAAATGTTATACGTGCACGTTTTACAGTGATAAGTCTAAGAACTATACACATGGCCGACTATAAGAATTCAAATCGATACTTGTAAGTGGAATCGATTTTTGGAAATAGAGAGAAAAAAACAGTGTTCCCGATATTCGTATTTTCAGTAATGGAGTTCGCGAACCAAGAACAGTATCAGGAAAAAGTCTAGCGCGACTGCGAAATCACCAAGAGAGAAGTCAAATCCCTAAGGTCGTTTATTAACCCTGTAGGAAAGCAGCGTGCGCCTTCTACAAGAAATAGCGAAGAAACGAAGTCGTAAACTGTAGGCAGCATGCATGGCTGTTTCTATTTTATATTCAACTGAGGAAATTACTTTCTCTTTAAAAAAAAAAAAAAAGATAAAGAATTTATTTTATACGGATACTAGATTAGTATAAGAATACACGGGAGTGCATGGATATAAGAAATATTTCATTGTTGATGCTATGTTCGTATTTCAACTATTTCGACGTATTATATTGAGTGGAGGTCGGCGGAATGCGAAAAATGTTCATAGATATTGTATAAAAAAAAAATTATAAATTCGCTTATATGAAATTTTTAAGTACTTTCTATTGAAAATAAAATTTCGACGTATTGTAGTCTTCAGAGTATACTATATTATAATATATATAAAATTGATATATTATAGGTACAGAATTTAAAAAATATAAATTTAAAACAAGACTTCGCTTTTCGAGAACAAGTAGATTTGAAAAGAATTCCTGGAAGCGGGTTTAATATCACAAAAACACACTGCGCACGACAGCCTGAATTCAGTTTCTCGTTAAGTGTCAGCTTATCCGTTCATTTGACGTAAGTGGCTTGGGGCTGTTTGCAATTGACCGCGAGCATAGTTTATACAGCGTAGAAACGTCCGTATCGTGGAAGCTTTATAATAAATATAAAAACAAGAATATTAGGCTTGACGTTTCCCTAATGGAAAAAATAATTAAAAAAATTTTTTTTTAATGAAATAAATATCATTAATCAAAGCGTGGAGTATCGTAATGAGGCTTTCAAGGATTTTTATGTTTTATGAATCAACTTACGCAGATGGGGATTTGACATCTAATAAATAATTCTTATCTAAACTTTCACGTCCCTCTCATTTCTTTCTCTGCTTTGCTCTATACATAAATCAGGTTACTGAACAGTTTATATCCATGGATTACATATATATATATATATATATATATATGTACTTATATATGTAAGAGCCAGTAATATTTTAAAGTTACCCCATCTGCAATAACATTATAGTTCCAGGAGCCTTCAAACCGCTACGTCAAAAAACCATAAAAACTCGAGGAACAAAGTTACAGCGTTCGTTCCACGTGGTCACGGTTATTTTACGGGGTAAGTTAAGCAGTATCACGCGCATAACGTTGGGTTGTGCACGCGAACAAATTTAACGTTAAACTCTGCTTTCTTCCAAGCGCCCGGGACTTTATAGGCTCTCGTATTGTTGAGTAGTCATTCTGCCAAATGAATTATCTATTATTATAACAATAACGTTGAAAGCGCCTAACCTAACATTCAAAGTGTCACTAATGACGAAGTTGTAGGTACCACTTAGTGTGAATATTTCTTTCCCATTAGTCCTACCCCCAAAAATTCGGAAAAAAAAAACAAAAAAAGAACGATTCAGCTATCATTAAAATTCATTCGAAAGTTCGGTAAATAAAATGAACGGTTGATCCTTAACAAAAAAAAAGTGTAACATGCCATTAAAAATAATGTGATATGCTTGCTTATAACTGGATGAGAGAAGAAATAGAATTCGATAATAGGATTTCGAAGTTCTAGCAGAAATACCAATGTACATGTCCAGGGCTTATTTTTCGCGAAGAAAATCGTTAATATTATTGGAGTTTCTATAACGAGATACAAAGAAAGACTTGCATTATCGGTAAAGCGCGATTCCAAGTTATAACCGAGTGACTGCATCGTTCTTGGATAATTTCACGATATGCGCTCCCGGCCGTGGATAGTCACTTTCATGAAGTAATACTGTGAAAAAAATGTAAAATGACCGCAAACTGATAAACACTCTGATAACAAAAGTCAGTGCTGTAAGCAGAGCTGCTAGCTTTACATGGCCATTAAAAGCTCGAATGGAAAAATTTTCAAATGGTGTTAACTCCAACGTATACCATATATCGTCGGAAGGTTCTATTCTCTTTAGTAATTAATAGGATTTACTAGTTTTTGCAAAAATTTCCCTAGAACCACCTCGAGAAATAGAGACCCTCGTCAACCCATATATGTATATGTACGCGTATGTAATTTATGTAATATATACATATATGTACGCGTGTCAAAAACACGCTACTCATGGACCAACTGTAAAATATGATAAATCTGTGTAAAATGTATGAGTTTTAAGTATCCCCGAAAACCGCTGTCATTCATGAAAAATTTTCTAGTGCAGGATACATTACAGAAACTTTTTTTGGAAGAATTTATATATTTCATAATCGAAAGTATCAGGATGATTAATCAATCATAGTGAACGAGTTAAAGAAGAATATAAAAAACGATAAAGAAGAGTATAAAAGCGTGAAGCCATCATTCAAGGGATATACGCAATTAAAAGCTAGAAAATGCAAAGAATTAAAAAAAAACCCACCAATTATGAGATTTTAATTGTTTTTAATTAAAAGTTTAATATTACTCCTTACCTCGATTAAAATTGACTTGATAAAGTTTTTGGGCGGAACTATCTATGCGCTTTTAACTTCTGTCATAGCAATTTCTGGGTGAAGCTTCAGATGAAAGGATCCAAGATGGGGTAGCGATCTGAGATTGTAGACGAGGCGACTTTAACATTGGCTTTCAAGTCGGTAGGAAAAATAAGAACTTCGTTATTTGTTATTTCCTCGGGTAACTCAATAAATTCCTCGCGAGGAACGAGTTAATTTATTTCAATTCAGAAATAAGAGCGCTCCTGGAACGAAGAGTCGTGAAAAACTTTCTGAAAGCTTTTCATTTGTAAATTACATTTGGGTCGCACCATGCGAATGTTGCGTCGTAAAGACAAGACATGGAAAGACACACGTAGCTATGCTAAGTATTACGTAACAAAGACGTTTCTTTTTCACTGTTGAAATTTCAAGGTGCGACGACTACGTCGTACGATGGGATTCATAAGAAAAATAAAAAAAATCAATCAACCACGTTTCATACACTGGTAACTATTTTATTTTATTTTTTTAAAAAAAACGTCAATTTTATTAAGAACTGTAGAAACTGATTGATTTGTGTCGAATAAATTGAAAACTTCAAATTAATTTTATCCAAAATACTACACACGTAAGGAACAGTGTCCATACGTGACTACGGGTAACCATTCGCAACGCAGGTTACTTTGAATAAATAGAAGAGAATTCTAGAATATACCTTGACGGCCCAAGGGTGCAGTTAAACCTAATGCACTTTCCTCCTGCACTTCAATGAACCTCGGACTTCAGCTTCTATTCATTGAGTATACCAGACACTACGTGACAATATTGACCAAATACGATATACCCATTTACCTACCCAAAGCTAAAGAAATGTGAAGAAGTGAATATGCAAATATTCGCCAAAATGAAAATAAAAATCAAAATAAATTTGCCGAATATGTTCTAAGTAACGTACAATTGCACAATATAGCATTACACGCTATGACAAATAACAATAAAAATAAATTGTGATTATCAGAATCTACTTGGTAATTCAAGTATTCATGGATCTCGACGTGAGCCTATAGATCCAATCAATCAGACTGTTTGTGTTCTACGGTAGGAACGGGGTGGGAATAGATGTCGGAACAATCGAACTTCTAAAGATATCGGAGACGCCAGGCAATTCGGTGTCGGGACTCAGAAGTTTCGTACGTATCCACGGGATTCCTCGGGGTATTCACAGGATCGGCATTTTGCGAGGCACGTAACGGCAAATAAGATAAGATGACGACCAAAGGAGGTGGAGGAGGTTAAAGATGAACGAACGGCGAACTGCGCCAATCTTAAATGAGAAAAAGACGAAGGGGGTATAGTTGGTATGGAGGAACAGTGAGAGGGTAGAGGATTCGGTGGGTTCAGCTAATTCTGTAGGGTCTGGTCTTCGTTCGCTTGTTCCTCTCACTTACTTCCCCACGTTCCACTTCGTTCCCTCTCTCTTTCTCTCTCACTCGCTAATCTCTCCTATACACCTCAAGGCAAATGATACGTTTCTTCTTAACGAAGCGATTTTGAAAACGAGTTCGACACCGCGTAAACGTATCACGTGTAGATCGAGTGCGCATGCGCGTTAAACATGCTCGTGATTACGAAAGACACAGGACGATCCGCATATACCCATCGATAGTACAATAAAATAACGTTGTAAGAAAGAGAGAGAAAAAAAGAGCAAACAAGAGCTTTCCTAGCTACGGTAAAGAAACGAGAAAATAATAAAACCATCTTCGTTAAAGATAAAGTAGCTTCAGCTAGATTGCTCGTCGCTGGATCTTTCGCTAAGGTGATCTCCCTAGGGTTCCGTTTAAAAGGTACTTTTCTTTATTCTTTATTTCTCTTTGCCAAGATAGCCGTTACTCGCGCAAAACGCACCTAGCACACTGCCATTCCGACTACTTTACGCTCCTATTCCAAGATGAGACTCGCTCCGAGTCTTGAAAAATAACGTAATTAACATTTTTAGTAAAACCCATAGCGCGACCTTTTCCCACAGCACATCGCAACGGGATAGGTACGGCTAACTCCTTGTGCCATGGGAGCAGTAGAGCCATCTCTTATATTTCCCACCTGTCAGCCATCTTGAATATACCACCCATCCGCACAGCCGCCGACGACCCCAAACCTTCTCTGTAACCATCCTCGAACAATTGTCCTCCTCTACTCCTTTACACCCAGCATCCATTTCTCTCGCTCCCTTCCACGCCAAGAAAAAGACGATCTCTCAGCGAGAAGGCGTCTTTGGAAAAATACGCGACGTCCTAACGTATCGATTCGATTTCATCCTTATATCCCATCCATATTGGAGGATCTCATTTTTTTCTCCTATCTCATTTACCTACGAGATTTTCCTACTCATTTGTTACCCCATCTATAACATATATAGATAGTATGCACGTATATCAAGTCGATAACGAGAAAAGTCGAAGGGCTGGTGTGTCTGAAGGTGACGTAAATCCCTCAATGAATAAGAAAAGAAAATTACGTATCTCCATTGTTATCGTCGTCGTTATCGAAAAGGAGGATCCACGTCGTAGCACTCGTGAAAAAGTTCAACGTCTCCCATTACAGGTTAAAGCCAGGAGTGAAACGTGGGTAATATCTGGACTCGTAATATTTTTCGCAAGATAGAGGTTTCATCCGGGGTACCTCCTCTCGCGTTCCCTTCCATCTTCCTTCCACGACCTTTTTACATCGAGAAGAACCAGTCGCAGAGCGTCGCGACGTCATAGCCGTGCGGCAAAACAAACGCAGCTTGAATAAAACATGGCGCGTGCTACGATACCTATTCCGTGTGTTTCGCATCCCGAAGAAGGCTTACCGAGCTGCGAGCAGATGATGAAGCAAGACTGCCGGAAAGTCTGCAAGGCGTCACGGGGAGACCTCAGATAAGCCCACCCCCTATCCCAACCCCCTACCTACTGCACGTGGAAGAGACAAGGTTGAAACGCGAAACGGACTTTGCTAGCAGCCACAGCCAGTAACCCCGTCCGCTCGTACCGCTCATTTTTCTTTGTATTTTATTCTGTCTTTTTCTTTCTTTTTCCAGCTTCCCCGGGACGAATGGACCAGACGTAACGTCACCACTCGCGGTTTATCGCACGCGAGCAAACCATTGCGAAGGTATGATTGAAACGAGAGCAAATGAGTCTCGCGCAGAAAATTACCTGCCGCTATATTTTCTCTCTCTACACACCTCTAGATTTTTATCTTCTTTGTTCGGTGACAAAAAAAAATTTATAAATTTTACGTAACATAATTCACTGATACGACATACTGGATGTGAAATCTTTATCATGCAAGAAGAGCTACAGGACAAATATGTTAAAATATTCGATTTTTCTATACAATGAAATATAAACAAATTTAGTGAAACGCATAAAGTGTATAATCGCTATGAAATATATAGTCATTAGTTATATATGGATTTCGGGATGTACAATAATACATTTTTCGACAATATATTTGCCAAATAGCCGTAGGTATGTAAAAGTTGGTATTAGCGAAAAACGTACGGTAGAGACTCGTTGAACGGCTACGCTATACGATCGGCTGATTCCAGTCAATTATCAATAACCAAATACACGTGTTATATAATCCTTTAATAATCTTTACAAAAACAACACAGAAGCAATTATTCGAAAAATACAGTAAATTCGTCACCGCGCAAATTGCGTATAAAATTATTAAGCAAATTTGTCCCGCTCTATTATTTTAATCGACCGAACGAAGAACCGCCCTATGGCAGCTTTGTAAAATCGTTATGCAATCCAAGTATAATAGCTATAGAGCTAGTTCCGGGGGTTCCTGGCAGAATTGTTCCGCCTTGTCGCGCAATGCGGCCGCAAGCATATTGGAACGGGACGTGGGTGATCAAACGAATTCGAGCGTGACATTTTAATCTTGGTAAAAGAAAAAGGCAAAAAAAAATATCAATTCCAATCGCCTTGAATATCATAATCAACTTTTACAAAGTATATAGATTAATCACCATTTGACTGAAACCCAATGCTGGAGAGCACAGGGAGGAGTGAAAACGAATGAATTTTTACTTGAACGGCATCGCGAACGAACGAGTATAGCGAACGGACAGAGTTTATCTACTCGTTATGATCGTCTCTCGAAATAACGAGGTGATGAAAAATCTCAGGCAGATATTTGCGAGTTTTATAATTAACCAGGAGACAATATCCACGCAGCGCTAGTTTGCGGACATTTAAATGAACCCGTCACTCAACCGTTAAATGGAATATTTTCACCGCAAGACGATATCATCAACGAGTACCATTGGATTATATATACATATATATATATATATATATGGTTATTATATACATATGCATATAATATAGTATATCGTATATATTACATACCAAGGTAAAGCTACGCAATAGGTGAAATGATGGCAGGTGCCTCCAGCACTCGGATCTATTGATTTGACGCAACAGATAACAAAAACATTCTGCACGTTTCATAGAGTTAAGTAGCCTTTCATATTAATGGAATAAAACTGAAGTATGAAAAGCTGCATTTGATCGTACAAATCTAATTTAGCGTATACGAGTATAAAGGTTGATTCATACGGTCGTGCAAAGATAAATTTTTTTACACCTCCTCCTGGCCTCCTTTGAGATTCCCTTTGTTTAATTTCTCTTTTTTCTCCTCTGTTTCCTAATATCATCTCTTTTTCTTCTTAGAGGGCTGATTAATTCGCGAAAAATTTTCGTACCGTCAATTATTATGTTCGAATAAAAACTTTACCATGGTGCAATTGGTTCAGTGATATAAAAGAATAATACAAAAGACGATGATAAGGGAGTGTAACAACTTGCGAATAAAGATAAAATTAAACGGAATGGCGAGGTTAATCAAGACATGGCAAATATTGACTTGTCAATATTATCCTACGTCATGCGGTCAGTATCACAGACGATAAGACAAATATAGATATTACTGAATGAAACGAGGAAATGCAGGTGGAAAATCGCTAATATTTAATATATTTAATATAAAAATGAAGTTAACGTCAAAATGAATAGTAGCAGGTATGATAATATTCATTATTTTCCCATTATGTCATTATCAAGTTCATAACAGCATGGTATTTAATTCCGCTACCTAGGATTTCGGTTCAGACAAATAGTCGTGGCTTTGAAAATGACGAGCATTAACAATGGCTGGTTTACGCATGGAGTCATGAGAATGGACGTTAATTAGTCGTACGATAAATTAATCAGCAAACGAATGAAACAATTACAAGGACGAAAGGAGAATAGGATTTTTACATAATTCAGGATAACAGTAACATAGCTATGGTTGGTCCACGAGTAAAATAGCTTTTAGAGGGGACATCTTCCTATGACATTTAACGTAAAAGAGTCACCCAGATATATACGCACATAGCGGTGCCTTGACTTGGGTATTTAAATGGCATAAAGGGTCGATTAATGCAAAGTACGAACGTGACTCCTATGAAATTATATAGTTGCACAAATATGCAAGAAAAACGTGACTTAACGTAATTAAGGTGAATTCAGGAAAAAAATTTCCTTTCTGTTTGCTATGCGAAGCAGCAAACCTTTTTTTTACATACATGCATATAGGCATGCAAAGTACCTCAGAAAAATAAGTGCCAGGTGTCTGCTCCAACTAATACATTAATTGATATAACTGTGCAATTATACGTCCCAAGTGCGCACCTATATTACTGACGTAACTTACGACACGGCATGCTAAGTACGTAGAATTTATTCGACGTAAGCCAGCCGTAGTTTGGCGTAATTGCAAAGCGACTAGCGACGATAAACTGTATAGGTAAGTTTCAAGAATGAACAAAAAGAAGGAAGAAAGGAGTCTAGAAGAATTAGTGAAAATTAGAAAGAAAAAGTACGGCAATTTTTTGTATACTCAGATGCCAATTTCATTAACGTAAATTCGGTGGAACGTGCATGTTAAAGTTGTGAAAGACTGCAAGACCCTACTCGAATCTGGCAACTTATCAAGAGAGTACTTGACAGCAAGAGAGGAGAGTACTTTCGGACACGTATACCGACACGATTCGTTTTTCCGCTACTTACTGCCGATTTTACTATCGAAATACTCGAATCATTTTCCTTCATAGATTTGCAACCTATAATTGAACGAACTCTTCTCTCGTTTACGTGATATTCGCGTTCACTGGACAAACAAGAATTTCTGTTAATTGTTTGTTGCGAGGTCTTATTATTGCACGAGATAACTGGGAGGATAAAATGAAGAAGAAAAAAAAAATAAATAAAAATCACAGTGGAGTTGCTGAAGCTTAATATTTCTCTGGAAATAATAGGATATCGAATGTGTCTTACAGTAACTTCTATGCTTGCATTTTGTAGGAAGTCGTATTAAAGTTTCAGGCTTGGCAGACGTATCAGCAAAAGTATATAAGATTATTAGACTACGGTAGGTATAGTGGGGTTATATAGAAGTGAGATTGAAATTACACGATTCCTGATATGCGTTTGATATTGGAATTCCTTGCTCATCCGACCAATAGATTTATGACAGCGGGAGAAGTAAGAAAGAGATTAATGAGAAATCGATTTCATATAATTTGATAACGTTCACTTGATATCGAAGAATCTCCTGTTTGTTGAATCGAATAAAAGAGAATTTTCCCTCTAAGGAGATCATAATAATTTCCACTACTTGCATGAACCTCGATTCCTTATCCAATCATCCCCTGCTGTCACAACAAGAATTCTTTCTGTCTTGACGTAATTGCTGATTCGGACGAATCGTTAGAAGGCAAAAATCCTACAGGATTGTAGCAACTATAATTGCTACAATTTACATATAATTTCCGAACCTCACTCGACCTTACTGCTTCCTTCAATTTTCCTCTGTCAGCTCGTAAATCTTTCTAGCCGTAGGGTACATTTAAAGAAGGGTGGTATATTTCTACTTATTACACCCTCTGTCTTCAATTACGCAATTACGCTTATTACACTGATCTCCCCTTACAATTCTACGTTAATAAACCCCCGTAAGAAGTAATTTCGTAAATTCATTTCGTGTACCAATTGAATTTCTCGTAATTAGGTAAAAAAAAATTCGATTGACAAAATTGCATTGAATCCAAACCAAAGAAACGATTACATTCGTGCCACAATAATTCTGCCAAGAAGTCAAGGGTACCAGAACGCATACGACAATAAAAAGGAATACCAACCTCTCCATGCAAGTAGGAATATAAAAATTACAAGATAAAAAAATACGACTCTCAACGTTAATTCTATTAAAAATCCAGTTCAAAATTACCCGCGAAAACAGCCTGACGTACTTACCGTTGTTACTCACGTACCATTATATGCTTGAGATATTATGCGACCTGCGTCTACTACCCACGTTAATATGTAACGACATCGCCAAGCTACGTACGTCAAACTGTAATTTTCACTGTAGATTCAGGACTTTGAAGTAGCCCTTATTGTCGTCTACGCACCCTATCCACGTGCAACCATGCGTATGCATATGGTTACCATATACCGTATACAGTCTTTCCAATTAACACATTCCGAATTACAAGCTACAAACAAAGTTTATAGTACTGAGCTTGCACAGGAGACAAGGTTACAAAGCTCCCACGATAAGTCCCTCATTTCCGGTAAGTCGGACATCGCAAGCCTACTTGGTGTTTCACGGGATACAAATGCGAGGGTTGGTATCTGGCACAAGGTAACAGGAGGAAAAAGCGTCTACACGCCAGATAGAAATTCTGAAATCCTATCGTGGCAAGAAGACGAACACGAATTCTGGAGCACATGAGAAACTTCAGTCCAACTCCAAGACAGCAAGTTCACGCTACATAAACTAAACCACAAGGATGCGCAGTAACCCGTGTAAAACTGATGCGCACGTCAGCGCGTCTCGTATGTTTCGTGCACGTAATTAAAGCCCAGTCCGCCACCTCCGAGGCGGCATTTAACACGAGATGTTCACTTGGTTAACGTAAGCCTCTTGCGTAAAGCCTCAGTCAATACATACAAAGTACCGGAGGTCTTTCCTTGGTGAAACGATAAGGACGGCGAGGTGATCTTTGAGGTATTAAATGTAATATATTACAATCGGTGTAAATTCGTTGAAACGACAGACCGTAAATGATGGGTTTTAGGTATTGTGGGGTAAATGAATGAAGAAAAAAATAAAGAAAAAAAGGAATTCCGAGTAATTGATAGCTAATACGTTTCAATCTCACTCAAGTAAGTCTAGTGAGAGTGCTGATAAATTTTTAGGATTTTTCGGTACTCCATGACCAATTACGTCTGCACTCTCGACACTCGTGTTACCCTTCAGAAAACACTGACACGACTCAAAGATGGGTGTTAGAGGTAAGTCGCTGTGAGGACGCGCGGGACTTAAAAACTACTCAAACTTTTCCCATCACCCAAAAAAGAGAATCGCGCGTACCGAGCGAAGTGCCAATGTTAAGTATTGAAAATTGATTTTACCCCGAAGTCCACTCGATCTTCAGAGACGAGATGAGTCGTTGACTAGATGCTCCTTGAGGACAGTCACGTTACGTCCGTAAGAAAATCTTTTTACATTATTAAAAAATTCAATTTCGAATTGGGCCTCTGTCCCCTGAATAAAATAAAAAGAAAAAATAAATTGAATCAGCAAAAATTATATCCGCTGATGCCACAAATCTTGTGACAATGTAAACACGAGGGGTAATTAACGAAAAGGTCGATACCAAAATCAATATCAATTCCCTACTTCCACTTTCTGATTACTCATCTCGTCGCACCAGAACCAATCGTATACATATAGATACTGAAAAGTCAACGGCTTAATCACACCCTGCCGGAAACTATCGCCACTCCAATCGACGTCAAATTCAATCATAAAGGGAAACGTGGACGCGGAATTACAAGCACTGAAAATCCAGAACATAGCCAGAGATTATAGCTGAGAGATGCAATTGTCTGAGGACGTCATCATTCCCAGAAGCCGGACGCGGACGTCGCACCAGACCCCGGAGGGTTCATCAGAGTGATAATTCACGTACCCCCACGAGTCCTCTTCTATTACTGATTTTATGCAATACGACGAATCGGCAAGACTTTCAATTCAATGCATAATGATAAATAGCACGTTATCTATTTTCGGGCCTTTAGAAATGCATAAACTCGTATGCACTATTGGTGACGACAGCCATGAACTTTACATTGGCTTCGCCTTCAACGGACGATGCACCTTCGATTCGACTCCCAGATCCCAATGGATGATACCATTATAATAGTCCGCCGCTATACTGATAGCGATGCTAATATCACATATTGGCAAAGTTATTGCAATGGCTGCTTCGCTCGTGTAGATATCCGCATGAAGACTCGTAGGAATTTAATAGAGTAATAACTAATCTACACAGGATAATATGACGTAATGAGATTGCATTATATAGGATATGCTCGGAATTTTGTATCGTATGATTAATGGACCAAGTTTCAAACTGATACTAGATTTATGGGAATATTATGTTTTATGAATTATCACGAGGATGCCGTGTAACGTAATTTCGTTGTCGCTCGAAATACGTTTCGCAGGGTGGGGCTTTATGACGCATGGAAATGTCTCCTTTAAAATTGAACGCACGGCTTCTTTTTTTTTTGGCTCCGCCGGTTTTACGGCAAATAGTCTGTAAAGTATTTTCAAATAGAGTATACGCTAGGAAAGTAAAGGTTTTTAATACATGATCACTCGAAAACACGTTTCGACGCATGTCTGGCTGGTGTCGGATTAAAAAAAAAACTTGTTTGTTACGCAAACGTTACTTTCGCTTCTGAAGTAAGCTGCTAAAAATTTTTTTGTGTAAAAACATGTGTGTGCACACGTTCAATCGTTCTGCGGGAAAAAAAGGGAGGCAATATTTTGCGAAAATGCACCGTGGCACATCAGGACTTTTACTATTCGCAAATACGAGTTTTTGTTTTATGCCGCGAGGGAATAGTAAGGGCTGAACAATAGAGGAAAGAATTGTCTGGTAATGCGAAATATAGAGAACAGTAGACGGAGGTACTCAGGCAGTAATAGAAAATTAACAATACACCGTTGATCGAGGCATCCCCCTGCTGCTATTGAAATAATTAATAGTACAATAAGAACGACTGTCGCAAAAAGCAAAAGTATTTGCGCGACAAAAAAATTTGCAAACATAACCGCCAACCATTTTCGATGCTGGTATACAAATGTCAAAGTACTATTATTAAGTGCTAAAAGATTACCCAGCAGGCATTAGAGGAATGAAAATACAAATAGCGATAGCAAAAATGTAATTGCCGTTGAAAAAAAAAAATAAGTAATTGACAAAAACGAATTGTAAATATGAGAAAAATGATAAATTTGAAAAAATTATAATTCGGCGTTAAATTCGTAAAACTGTGCTTAGATGCCAATCTCTATTTTTCGCCTAGCTATTTCTCTTTCTCGCAGCGTTACTCTCAATTCTTGGAAAACTCTGGCAAATAAATAAGACGAATGAGGTTAATAGGGCCGACCTTACTGAAAGTTTACGCATGGTCAACGAAATCGGAGTTTCTAAGATCGATTCTTTCCACACCGAAAAAAAGAAATCTATCGTTGGAACTATCCCCTTACACATTTTTCTACTTAGTGCGAATCACTTTGGGGCGATAAAATTCGCACAGTCTGTCGTGTGAACCTGCGAAAATCTATCCTGTCGCTACTCTTAATATATTCTAATGAAAAGTCCTCCAGCTTCAAGAATTTTCATAGTCACATATCCGCATTTATACTATAAGAAATTTTGAGTTTCACGTAACAAAACACCGTAGACTATAAAATAATATTAATAGTGCAAAAACTCACCCTTGCCGTGTAGCTGCTGTCGGTTGGTATCGGCGCGAAGATTTTCTGCAGTGTGAACAAGCTCATCCAATTGTGGTTTCTTCTGCTCCAACTCGCGCAGCACATTCTGCAAATACAAACATCGCAGTTGGTACGACGTGAGAACAGTAAAATATCAATTTGATGAGTAGTTGCATACCACCATAAAGATCGATAGTGAGATCTCGATCCATATGATAAAAAAAAAAAATAAAAAATTTTTTAAACATCAAAATCAAGACACGACATTCTAAAAGAGATAACTTGAAGAATGTCTCAATTTGACATGTAAAATTTTTGGCACCATCTTATAATTATAAAATAATAAATCAGCGTACTTCAATTACACGTGAGAGTTTATTGCGTCTGTCTGATTGATTTTTCCCAACATTTAGACAGTCGAGATGAAGACTAATAGACAGCTGAGGTCTTGGGGCACCTCAGGAAATGTAAATAAACTGTACCGTCTAACCGCTTTCCTACTTCCGTTACTCAAGGGTTGGGCTTATACTGCCCGATCGATCGGCCACGCAAACCTGATCTGCTGACTGGCTATTTCTAGTGGCTTGGTTGTAATCGATTTCTAGTGAAATATTTATTGCCTACCACTGCTTTCCGTCTTTTTCTTTTTAACCCGGAATAAAAGTCCAATCTTAGGTATAGTAATTTAACATGACTACTATAAAGAATAAGACAAAGTATTACGACGGTTAAGCCAACTGACTGGTTCAAATCGTAATTCGGTTTGGCTCTTTGGAAATACTTGCAGGATAAGCCTTTTGGAGTAAGCGTGGAATGAAAACCGGTTGGCTACATGAATGGGAATTAAAAGAAACCAGTTTACCACAATTATTTGTACTTAACGCCGTGGGATAAATTTGAGAGTTACAAAAGCTTCTGTATGTACATCCTATGCTTACGTAATCAACCCCTCTGCCAACTCTTACGTACAAAGACGCAAAGGCAAGAGGATAGAGATCGGAATCCAAAGAGGATAACACAGAAAGGATTACGAAAACAATGTCCGTACTAAGTATGCTAATCTAGGGAAATTTCTAGGTAGAGGAATATGGCGAATGACCAGTGAATCTTCTCTTCATTTTACCTATTACTTACTCGAGCTTAATTAACTCAGGGAAAATTAAGATTTTCCGACCCTGCTAATATTACCTAAATTGCAATAAAATACAGGAGTTAATTTAAAAATCACCCTAATTTGAATTCCGACGATTAAACAGTCTTATCGTAATTTTATAAATATTATAACACACACTTGCATATGTTCTGTACGTTAACGTTACTTTTACGTGATTTCATTCCAATGACACTTTTTAACTAAATATTTCCATTTCCATGAATTGCTCACATTTATCAAGAACACATTTGTCAAATATACAGGAGTTTCATTATACACCCATTTGACGCAATTCACACTAGGCACCAGGATACGTGCAATAAGTAACCACAGGGTGGACGTTATGAGCACATGCTATGACGTGGCGAAGCGTGAAAAGCATCACTTTATGAACACATTTGTGAATCCATTCGTAATAGGAACTGGAGACTGTTGATACATATATACTGCTGTATATTGTACAGCCAATAGCAGAAAATTATTTTCCTCTACAATATACGGGGCACTGGTAATCAAAAAGTGCTTACAGGTAAGACGGTCCCACGCTAAAATGTCATATAAGTGGAATATGGTACAAGATACATAATATATGTTAGAAAATATCTTTTTTATTGTGTCCCACCTATATTATATTTTCGTGTGGGGACTATTGCGTTCCCTCAAACGCATTATCCTCACAGCCACATTAAGTTTCTTATTACTTCCCATATTGTTGTATAGACAATTTGAATTTGAAAATCGACTTTCTCTAACAATAAGAGGATCTATAGGTATCCATGCTAAGGAAAAATTGTAGGAACGTCTGAGGCTGAAGTACGAGGAAAAGTAATATAGATATGAGTGTGAAAAAATTTTTGTTGGGAAAACTATGCCGACAATATCAGTTAATAAATGAGAAAATTAATTGAAGCTAGTCGAACGACGTCTATAATGTCAGGAATGACGTAACTGTCCAGATAGCGTCACCTGTCTGTACCAGAAATTAATAATCGACCTCAACCCTTCTCTGAGAATATTGCAGTTCTGCTGGTGGGTGATTATTATTACAGTTCGGCTGGCGATATAATTAGTTTCTAGAGTTTGACTTCGAGACGAGAAATTAGGCTTAAAGACGTGCTATGACTTATCCCGAGAAAGGATTAGGTAGTCATTTGCGTGAAACAGACAAAACTTTGAAAGAGTTTTCAAGCTTAATTAATAACAGTCATTCGGAAAACTCTCCCAGTACCTACAGACAGTTTAACGAGACTCGAGTAATTCAAGAATTCCGAGTGATTCTAGAGAAAAATAAAAAAGTTTAAAAAATTATTCTCGACAGTCACAAAATAATTATCAACTGTCCAGTCGTATTTCACGTGGATAAATGAAATTTCACATCAAATTTTTTTAGTGGGCAGGTTACATATTAGTTTTCAGCAGTTACGCCAGACGGCGCTGATGTACGAAATATCTCAAAAGATCCTCGTTTCCTTCCGTGGTTATAAGATGTATGATATCACGTTATTAAAGCGCTAAAAGTCCAAAACTTAACTAAATAACGGACGTAGGGGATCCTCAGGAGTGAAGCCCGAAAACTTGCAACTCTCGTTCTGGGTTTTCGACTTTTCCGAGATCTCGGTCTGCCACGAGCAAAGGAAATTGAATTAGGGCTGAAAGTTTCGCATCTACATCCCTGCTTGGTTCACGTGCGTTTTATCGCTAAAAACCACGAGGTCGAAAGCTTCTCATATCGAGCCGAATAAAAGTACCACGAGCCCCGCTAATATCGACCAAGCCAAAATTTATTAATTAAAGGACACATCTATCACAGAAATGAGCATGTGCCAGAAATTGAAACTCGATACTCGATATTTTCTATCACAAAGAATTAATACCCTGCGAAGTAACGTCGAACGCACTTTATATATCCTATAAACGATAACATCCACACGGCAAATAGATATAACTCAACCCTAAAGATAAATCACCGGTTAAATTCTAAGGTGGCACAAAGTTTCTCAGCTAGCGCGATTAATAACCACCCCTTGAGTGACACGATGCACCTTAAGACGATAACGCGGTTCATTACTCTGGTGCACTGAACCATCTTTGTCAAAGACTCCATCTTGTACGTGGTCAGCTCATGTATTATTCAATGTAGAATATTTTATAAAGACTATCGCATCAGTCCCCATACGATCCCACCAATCACCAGGAAGACACTTGAACCAGCCGATTAATTAAAAAAAAAATAATTTAACACCTGCTCGAAAAGATGAAGCTAAATTGAAGCCTGTGACGTATCAAAGTGAAACATAAATACCATATACTGCGACTACTCGAAGAAGTTGTTCTCCCCTGCAAGCGAAACTAGTTACTATATTTACAAAAAAAAAAGAAGAAAAAAATTGGAGTCGCCAGCTCTAACAGGAGACCTTGACAAGCTTCGCTTACACGAGTTGAAAAAAAACGAAGCTTTTGGCTCGGCCTGTTGGTTGTAATGGCATTGGCGTCGGCAGCACCGCCTTGCGTTTCTAACAAAAGCTCCGTAAACTTCAAAGGCTACGGGTTTTTATTCACTTACGTTAAAGCGAAGTTGCAGGGTGCCTGTGTAAAGGGGTGAAGTTGAAGCACCGGGCTGAGGCTCGTTCGGATCCATTGCACGAGCAATTGCACTTTATAGTATACGAATAACACTATCAATATTTACACTGTCAGTTAATACTGAAAATTGAAGCTTAGGGCGATTTAATGTAGTGTCAATAAAAACCACGTGGTTGGAATTCGTTATCGTGATAACTTGTACAAAAAATTAATTCGAGATCATTGACAAGTTCGATGCAAAACAGTGACTAATATCCTGTTTCCCTTACTCCTACGCGACTGACCTGACCTTTCGATAATTACATCTCTCGTATAAGCACGCTTAACGAGTCGTTTATATTAATTATCCTCAAGAGTCAGATGACCTTAATGTTATACGACGTAAAGTGTTTATTTAATTATGAAAATATTCAAATTTTTATGGGATATCAAAATCGATAGCGATTCTGTACTAGTTTAATTAAATTGCAAAATTATTTTTTTCTGCATCATCGATACCCGTTATCACCTCGACTACGTAGCAAGTGGATATATTATCTATATCTAGTTCTGAAATCAACCAAGTAGAAGTACTTAAGCTTGTGCGTTTTCTCCCGATTCGTGTCTGGTCCCTTTCAACTGATCTAGGAAATGTCTAGTCGGGCCTAGTCTGCGATGTACCGCGAGAGGAAGTCTGCACGGAAGATTGCAAAAAATGAGAAAAATAGTAGAGATGGAGACAGAATAAAGCAGTGCTCACGAGCCTATCGATTTTCCAAGCAGTCCGCTATTTTCTCTGGTGTAACCATCATTTTCGCAAATTCACCCTCTGTTGTGCGTTTCCATATTGCCCGTGCGCCAACAGCGATAATTGCGCCTATTCATAAGCCCTTCCGAAATCAATCGGTCAATTTAACACTGTTCAAAAGAGACGTACGTAATATGCAATAACTAAATCCGGTTGCGTAATACAAATTAAATTTTAAAACGATGGTATATTCCGACACGCGTTACCAATCATAGTCCAATAAAGCCATCGTTATACGAAGAATTAATGAAACGCAAATAAAGAATGATATAAAAAAAAGTAGGTCGTTAATTATTAACCAAAGGAATTATTAACCAAAGGTTCCCGTAGCTGATAAAGATTTTAATAATCACCGAGGATTTTACGTACATCTAGACAACCCAAGAGATATACTTGTCAAATATTCAAAGGTGTAATTGGCATCGAACAAAAAAAAATTTGATATATAGCAATATCGATCGAACACCCTCCCTATGGAACGCATCTTTATTTAGACTTTCGTAGCAGCTCGCCCGAGTATCGAATTTCTCACTTCGGGAACGTAGATGTACATACGATACTATGGTTATACATACATATACATATACTATATATACATAAAACTTATAAACATCGGGTAAAACACACATTTTTTAGTTTACATCGGACGACCACGTGCGCGAATCGAAAACACGTATCGATCGTAGCGCCGGAAGTTCGAGGTCCACTTTTATATGTACTTTATGAGTTGTGTTGGCTTTGAGGATTTAACGAAGTAGCACACGCGAATACGACGTTACAAGCGTCAAAATCATAGACGCTCAATTCCCGAGGATAATTAGAAAAATAACGATTGAATTTAGGGGCGTGATTTTAAAACGCGTGTATTTCGCTAGAGACGCGTCGAGGAACTGGCTGAGTTCAGCATCCGACACAGGTTTCGGAGGGGGTTGAGCTCAGCGAGCGAGTTAGGGAACAGTACTGTATATATCTCTCTGGTATTCTATGGGGTTGGTATGGGGCATGTGGGGGTGCAAAACTGGCGTAGTCGAGGGTGCGCTTAGCGAGGGGAATGAACGTAGTTCAAATCAAAGCAAGTGGGGGTAAGTAGGGAGGGGGTAGTTTTTGGGAGTGGCCTGAGATCGAGGGTGACTGTAGTATCCGTGGGGATGATCCAGAAGGGATCCATTTTTACCGAAACCATCAGTCTCGTACCGGGTGGTGGAACAAGCCTCATAACTCGAGCGGACGTAGGTTCCTATACTTTCCTACCCCATGTCCCACCGAACCGGGAAAGCCAGGAAATGCGTATTGCGCATATACCACACGCACCCCCCCCCCCCCCCCATAAGTATAATTGCCAAATGGGAAAACATCAGGACACCCCATAGAGATGAAATAACGACGTTATTAACCACGCATACCCATCTGCCTGGGTTGCCCCGAAGACAAACGGAAATGGGTCTTTAGTAACCATCACTGGAATGCTCAGATTAAAGAGAAGCTATATATATACATGCATCCATAAAAAATATTAAACCACCATAAGATTCGTTATATTCGTCAGGGAAGGTTATCAGCGAAAGACACGTTTTCGCAGCGACCTCGGAATTTCATGATTACGTTTCTCATAGCGCCAGAGGCTATCAGCGCCAACGGAAAGGTATGATAAAGTAGACAGAGTCGCAGAGTAGAGAGAGAGAGAGAGAGAGAGAGAGAGAGAGAGAGAGAGAGAGAGAGAGAGAGAGAGAGAGAGAGAGAGAGAG
>JASANN010000517.1:1720545-1806964 GCA_031762395.1 Calameuta pygmaea | reverse complement strand
AGAGAGAGAGAGAGAGAGAGAGAGAGAGAGAGAGAGAGAGAGAGAGAGAGAGAGAGAGAGAGAGAGAGAGAGAGTAAGTAAGAGTAACTAGAGTAGAAGAAAGAAAGAGAGAGAGAGAGAGAGAGAATGGAAGAAAAGCGTGAGAGCCTCCAGCACGAAGAAAATCTACGATTGCGCGGAATGGTACTTGGTGTGTCGAATGAAAGGAAGGCGTGGCAGCGGTCGTTGTCCGCTTAATGCCAATGTCAATGTCAGGGTTTTCTCAAAACGCTAATGCACCCTCTCGCGGCTAAAATTGCAAGGGCGTTGATGCTCTTTTACGACAAAAATTATAGACACCACCTTGCGGATAATACTGTAACAGTACGAGAGGGTTCGGTCTAGGAAGAATTGCGCAAGCTTGATAGCGCAAGGGGTAAGTGACTGAGTCGGATATTTACCCTCCACTAACTTCCGGTATGTTCCAGAAGTATTCCTAGCGCGGTCGATAAAACAGGGATGTTCTTTACCGAGCGAGAGAAAATTCAAGTACTTTAAACACGACGGTAAGAAGCTTGAGGATAACGCTTTCGATTTTTTATACGGGGTTGACAATCTGTGTAATCTACCAGCTGAACACTTTTGAGGGGCGAGTTTAGCGAAATTAGAGTTAATTATTGGATAAGTGTATCCTGCCACCTTTTTTTATTTTCATGTAGCTATATATGCGAAACGTCAACACGGTGTATTAATTGAAAATGAAATTTCAAACTATTGCAATTAATGTAATTATATCAGTATCGATCTTTTATTTTTTTATATCCATTAAAAAAATTTCTCCGACGTACTGCACATAGGGGGTGGATAAGATCGAAGCCCTGGACCAAACAGAGGCTGTACTCGATACCAACGTCAGTCTTCCATTGGAAATACATCGGCGAACTTCAAAGGCTTAAAGCACGCAAAAGCGACACGTGTGTGCGTAGGTTATTTGCTTCTGCCAAGTTAAATTAGTCGTATATTTTTTATCAAAGATTTTCCGAAGGGGTTTTAAAGTCACATACGATACCAGCTATCGTTCTCGAGGTACGTTTTATCTTTCGCAGAAGAAGGTTAAAACGTCTTTGGACACGTGACTCTTACCTTTTGCTTATCGAGGAGCTGAAGAATCTCGTCGATGTCGCCGACGACGACGGCCTGTTGTCGCAGCATCTCTTCTTCGACTGTGAGCCAATCGCGTATCTGGAAACACAGAAGAATTCAGTTGAACGCGAGTTAATGAAAGGCTGCGATGCTACCAGATAAAACGGCGATACCTAAGAGGATCGAAGGAGAGCGGTTGAGAGAAACAGAAGAGACTCGAACAAGGACGAAGTCATCATCAGCGTCGGTCCCTGTTTCCTTTTGTTCTCGAATGAGCGTTGTGTAGTGTTTTTGATAGCTTTAATCCTACCCTCTATACTTTCTGTTTCTCGTCCCTCTTTGCGACCAAAGGAGATTAACGTCGAAAACAATAACGGACTTTCCTCACAAAGCGAGATGCCTACGATGGTACAAAGGACAATGCAGACGGAAATACATAATAAACAAATGCAGAAAAATAAACTATTCATCCACCGCCTCATAACGTTGTATACAACCCTGGCGAATTGTTACAATAGCCGCCTCGCAATAAACCGGAATTTTCGAATATTCATTTGCAGTAAATTCCAAACGTTATTTTGTTGAATTTTTAATGCAAACATTTTCCGTCCGATGAAACCAATGAGATTGGGGACACCCGTTAATGAGATTTTCGTATAGGGATAACTGCACCTACATACATATATACATACATAGGTTGTAGTAGGAATCGCAGACGTCCAGTAGCCCTGGACAAAAGTCACCCCGAGGCTATTGGAAGATACGAACGGAAGTGAGGTGCTTGTAGGCGGAAATTAGTAGGGAGTGTCCAGTCGTAAGTGGCTAACTTCAAATTTCAACGTTCAAGTATATTTTCCACCCCCTGAGATACTATCTATCCGCTACAGCGGTATATATCGAGGGGACAGTAGGGGGGTGCGAATTGAAATGCAAAACTGATGAAAGGGTGTTTCGTGTTTCGGGAAACAATGGCGTCTACCAAATTGGTTTCTTTTCTCCAGCTTACTCGTTACGTACGTTTCGACGATTGTACTCGACACTCGAACAATGGCGGCAAAGTCTGCCAGGAACATTCTACTTTTCACCCCATCCAACCCTTAACCATCATCCCTTAACCTCTACAACTTCCAAGAGCCTACGCGGAACGTTCACGCTTTTACTCCGCTTTATTTATTTATTTTTTTTTTCGAACTTGTTTTCGACGTCGGCACGTTCCACGCAAGAGGACGCCCGGCGTCTCAACCACCCTCTTTCGACCCACCAGGTAAGTATACGGAAGAAAATTCCACGGGAATGAAAAGCGAAAGTATCGTGGGCAATTCCCCTCCTCAAAATACAAATGTTGTTACTTCGCTCGAAGCGGCACGAAAGTTCCTTGGAAGTTTGTAAATCGCAAGAGATAAGCCGGGGTTGCTACAGGAAATTAAGGTCTCACCCCTACTGAGTCCAGACAGTCTAAATCCGGGGGTGACTCTCCTTACTTCCTTCGGGACCACCCCTGTTGCACGTTCTGTGAGATCTTCTTGATTAAATAGGTATTACCGGAAAATTATTGAGACTCATGCATGTCCTTTCAGATTGAAACTTAACCTGTCAACAATTTCTTGCCGTTTCAATATATAATACTTTAAATATCACATTCCCTGTTAATTAGCTACTGTCGATAAAGAAACTCTCTGTATCGTCAAATCAATAAATTAATATTATCAACCAAAACATTTTTGGTACTGGAACGCGAGTCTGCGTTGAAACGTGAAAACCAATGAAGTGAAAATTATGATTCTAGGAATCATGCCAATTAGAAAGAAAATCCGATTAACATTGGCTAATGCTAATTCCTTTAGTCGGAAAATTTTCGACTTTGGTAGGCAGTTTGTTGGTACCAATTAATTTTCATTAAAACTGCCTAAAGTATAATTTTAATACGTTTCCACATTTTGCTCAATTCTTACAAACAAGCATTCCCCGTATCAGTAAGGCATCTCAAGAATATCTAATAAACGCTTAAGATCTTCAGTTTACTTAAAATACAGAATTAATTAGCAAAAAAAAAAAGAAGAAAAGCTCCTATTCAAAGATATACCAAAGAAAAGTCTATAAGATTAATTAAAACAATAGTATTCACAAATTAAGATCATAAATTAAATCGGTCCTGTTATCGCAAATTTCTTAAAACCGACTCCTCTCGAAATTCGCCAGTTTCCATCTAACTGCGAAAATTCACAATTGTTACCTCAACAATGAGAAATCCACTCTCAAGTCTCGCGAAGTTTCGCAACGGACTGCATAACGTAATCCAGAAGTAGAGTACATGGTCGCCTGGTATTCCAGTTTGTGGCTGACAACTTGCAATTCCTATCCGCCGGCCCTATGCAACCCTTATTTAGCCGTAACCCCCTTCTGCGCTGCAAAGTCTCAGGAACTTGCACGTAATCGGCGAAGTCTAGTCGCCGCGATTAATAAACGATCGAGCCACGCCAAGAAAGTTTAGACGCGACACGGCTCCCCCGTTTAATTGGATTTCGCTAAATGAAGAGACACTTATACGAAAGCGACACTATACTTTTATCCGATCCAGCATCTTACCACCCTCGACTATTTCCTATTACCGATCAACTTTTGTATATTTTTACAATTACTGTGCGAATCTCGAGCAAAATTACAATGCAGATAAAAAATTGCAAAATCCATTATCTAAATTTTATATGGGCTACTTAATAAAAAAAACGACAATTCAAATGACGTGAAATTATATACTCAAATAATACACAGGATAGAAGCAAATAGGTACAAAAATACAGTATAGTGCGTGTACGTGTGTCTATCTACGGGTATGTACAAATGAGTATCAGTCGTTGAAGTCAATGTAGCTATGATTTATTTGATATAGAAACAACTCGTTATTCGACTAGACACACAGTCGGGTCAGCCTGTTGTGAATTCATAACTGCGAATGAGCGAACTGCCTGTTTTAAATATCAGAGTGTTTGAACCTTGTTTTGGTCGAATGTTCTTTTTTTTCCGTTTAGTTTTTCGCGTATATAAAAGAGAACATCGATTTGTACAGTGTCAAAAAAAATTGACATGTTCCTATCACCTACGTATTCCAACCGATCCACTGTGAGGATGAAGAAATTATCTATGGATAAAGAAAATCTAACCTAGCGAATGACGATTCGGCAGTATTGGAAAAGAAGATGAAACGAAGATCGTAAAATACTTTATAGGGAAGACAGGAGTCCGAATTATCGATTACCAAGGAAAGCAGCGTTCTACGTGTGGCTACTTGATATTCATACGTTTTTGAAACTTGTTAATAAAGCTAACAGATAGTAACGAGCTAAATAACTTAAAGCCTTTAAGCTCTCGAATAGTTAACACGGTGTTACTTTGCGCGAGATATATTTAAATTATATTAATATATTTAGTGCAATAAAAGGTACGATAATTTTCGTAATATTTTATAATTATCAACCGAAGAAGCTTTAAGGAATTGCAAAGCAATTTTCCGAAATTCTCCGACGAAGTCGGACAAATTTCGAAAGAATCGAATACCATTTTAACGATTGAACGTAGAGAACTTCAAAAGAGTTTACTCCCCCGCCGTAAGACACGTAAACTTTTCTCGTCGAGCAGTAGAAAAGTAAAAAAAAAAAAAATTTCTCAGCTCACAAAAAGCCAATATTCTAGCATCCATCCATAGTTCACCATTATTCTAACATGAAAGGAAACTTTTGACTATATCGCGATTGTGGTCGCGACACACACATTTTTCCATGTTTCAGGTAATTCCGACGATCAGACCGGAGCTATACGTAGAGAAATGAGGTAAGACGAGAGTGGGGGGGGGGGGGGGCAAAGAAAAGCCGAAACCAGAAAGATGCAGAGGACGATAGGAGAAAGAAAACGGAGAACCACTGGATGGCGAAACTCGCTTGGTTGAACAAAAGAACAACCAGAAAGGCTAAAGGTAGGAAGGAATGCCAGTAGTTAGGCCATCGAATGGGACCAGAAAACGAGAAAACGTCAAGTTTTCTTTTTTGCTCTTTTATTCTTCCCAAGAATCTTTCCACGAGGACGCGTCATTGATCTTGTACCCAGGTACCACCAACTGATCACGCAGGGGATGAAATTAAACTACCAAAAAGAAACCGGATGACTCTATGTAAAAATCACCATGACGAAAATCCGTTGCACGTGAAATTCCTTGGAAAGGAAAAGCAATAGTCGGAAACGGGAAACAAAAGATAGGGGATGATAGGTACACGTGCTAGGGACTTTTGATAATCAGGGATAAGTTATGCGGACCGTTTACATAATTGCGTATGAATAATAGATAGGGGAAATATTTTACTTGAATAATGAAATTGTATAGTAATTTTCATACGAAAATCTCTCCCTTACCGTTCATCCCCTTGGGGTAGAAGATGCTGGTATAAGCGTCCCGAAG
This sequence comes from Calameuta pygmaea, assembly GCA_031762395.1. Classification (NCBI taxonomy): domain Eukaryota; kingdom Metazoa; phylum Arthropoda; class Insecta; order Hymenoptera; family Cephidae; genus Calameuta; species Calameuta pygmaea. Next base: position 1,801,392 of record JASANN010000517.1, on the reverse strand, counting down.
GAACTTGATGTTTATCCATACGACGCTGTGATCTTATTCGCATCCACTCAAGAAATATCCGAAATTTATGGATTTAATATGAGGCAATTAGCGCCATTACTCGCTTGGGCTCTTCCTTGAGAAGGGTGGATTTACAAAAGGCGGAGGAGTCAGTTTCTACCTAGTAGGGACGGAGTTGCTCGGATTCGCCAGAAGATGTCCCACAGGGAGCTTGGACTCATTTCACCCTGTATTAACCCGGCTTGTGACGTCCTTGAGAAACTGCTATTATTTTACCTGAAGCTAAGGTCTCCCTTTACATCCAATGCGGGACATAAAAAAAAGCTTTCGGCCGAACTAACCACCGTTCGGCAGAAGCTTAATTAAGCTTGTCATAAAACTGGCTAACACGGAGCTTCCCAATTCAATTATTTTATCACGTTTCCCATCATGGGTAGCTACCCTTAAAATCTCACCATAAGAGCAATTTGGTAAAACGATACTAGGATGATGTTTTAAAAAAAAAAATTATTCAAAATTAAGTATTACAGGTATGGATGGCAGAGTATATTTTAAATAATTTTGAGTACCATATTTTTTTTTATCAACGTCATTTTCAAAACTAACCAACATAGATAGGGTTGCCGTGACGTAAACTTTTCGAAACTGACGCTTTATTAAACGAATACGTTTTATCACGAGCCATTTATTGTCTGCCCAAGGGAGACATGCTGGTAAATATAGCGAATGAATGAAGGAGGACGTGATAGTAGCCAGCTAGGAAGAGAAACGTAACTCAATAAAATTGACCAAGTTACAGGAAACAACCCCTCTGGCCCTTCGGCCATTTCTCCTGTCGACCGCTATAACGCAAACCTAATTCCCGTTCCTAATAACGTAGCTCTCATGCGAACCACCCTACGAATATTCAGTTCAGCTTAGTCCCTCTTGAGTATACCCCTAATACTTTCGTACTTTCCTTCATTCACTTTCAGTACTCCGAACCCGCCCCCCAGTGGAAAGACGATTCTCATTTTAAAATACAGCGAAACGTCTCATTTCGCGAATAAAAAAAAAAGTTCAATAACGTCCAGATTAACGAAATCTTAACGTTTCGCCGGTAATAGCGAGTCAATTTTTATTGCGTCTGATTTTAACAATGCCGTCTAAAAAGAAAAATAAGCACAAAGAACGAAATTGCAATAAAGCGATATTGGACGATAATCTTGAATTTTTACGAGGGTAAACTTTTACGGTATTTAGCACCGGAAATAAGGTTACCCTTAAAGGGCATCGCCGTCGAGCTTGTGTCAGAATCTTTTGTCGTACCACCCACCCCCTCTCCCCTCTTTCACACCCAAGAGCCCCAACGAAATAGCATGAAAATGTCGCGTACGTGTACCCTGCCAGCTATACCTTATTACGTTTATCATTCTTACTCCAACAAAAAGGGACACCTACTACTTCTTCTTCATCTTCTCCTGCTTTTTTGGCTTTATGCACCCACATATGGATCCAAGAGGGACACTCTTAGCTCTCATACGAAAAGTCCTATTATTTGTACACTGGTCAGGAACTAATCTGGGTGACGCATCGGTAATCGAGTTGGGGTTGGCCTAAAGTTGAAAAGGGTCTGACACATTGGTTATTACTGACATCCAACAAGTCCTATAATTTAATAGAACATTGCTTCACGAATTTTTCGCAAGCTAACAGCATTCCCGTATCCATATCACTGCCCAATCCTACTGCAACCGTCGTACACGATATAATCTGCCTTTACACGAAAGATTTCCAAAGACGTTGTTCCATGTCTGAATTTACGTTACCCGATTCCCACGATCCTAACATTATAGAATCTATTATGCATTGATAAGAATAGCTTCTTATATCTTGTTCTACAACTTTTCTCTATGTGACGTAACGGACGGTTCCAAAGCAGCAAATAGATATTCCCAAGAAACACATAAGACCGAGCCAATGCTGATCTCACGTTAAGCCAGACGTTTGAGCACCAGACCGTTTTAATGTCTTTTTGTAAACTATTAAGCGGAGTGTAGGAATTTCCTTTGTCAGGGACTGTACGTACGAGCGTAACAATTTCCGGTTCCGGTTGCGTGTCAAAGAATCGTCCTACGTGTCTACGAGCAGTGGTGGCTATTACTTTTCTTTACAAGGGAAGAAAGCTTGGACACTTGGGCAAGTCTAAAAGCAACCTCACAGGTCACAACCTCACAGGTCTGAGCCTTTGACTTTGAAACGTACCTCTTTGCGCCCTAGCTGGCTTTTGCTCCTGACCCTTTTCATTTCTCTTTTTCCAACTCTCCCTCAGCCCGTTTCTTTGCACCCCGCGACGCTTCCATCCCCCTTTGCCAGGGGGCATTACGCAGACCATGGATGCACGTAAAAATGTAAAATGAGTGGCTGCTATGTGTTATTATTCACAAGCGGGTTTTTCCTCTGGCCCTGGATGAAGTTCCCAAGCCAGAAATGAGAATTCCTCAAAGCAAAAATTCTACGACCCCCCGCGTCGTTTACCGTGAATTTAAGTTACGCAGTGGATGACGGAAAAATATATGTCCCTATACGCATACAGGGTTCATATCTTCTCGTAAGAAAGTACGTCGTAATTTTTCCTTGGAAAGTGACGATAAACCGTTTACCCGAAGTACCGTAACCGAGGGAAGCGATAAATAAGCCATGACAAATGAAATAACAGGAGCGCAATGGAGGAGAGAGATTTTCTTAAGCCAATACGACCGTAGCGCACTGAGTTATAGACATAAGGGTGAGACTCTGGTGATAAGGAGTTCAGCAAGGGACGAGGCGCGGGATGGTGGGTTCGGAGGAAGAGCTAGAATAATTTCGTAGCATACAAAAAAAATTTAATGCAAACTTACCTGAAGCACAGATTTATCAAGGCCCGCGACAAGAGCCGAAGGCGCTGAAGTGGGTGAAGGTGAAGAAGACGCTGAAGAGAACGAAGCCGAAGGGCTAGTTACGACGGGGGTTGAGGATGTCGTCGAGGGTGCAGGAGAGGGTGCTGAGCCTCGAGGGCTCCCCGCAGCTGCACCCACCCCCGTAGCCGCCCCTACGCTCCTTTCTACTTCTGCAACAACAAAGAAGAACAATACTTTCGTTAGAGCAATATTCTATTGAATACCTATGACGTAATTTCATGTCTTAAAAAAATCACACACGAAACATGAGTCAAGTCGAAAAAGATGGAAAAACTTTTCAGGAAGTACGAATATGATGGTGGAATCATATGGATAAGAAATTTTCATAGCTCATAAGTTCCCACGATATTTCAACGTGTTCAAGCGGCATTGTGGCTTCCGTTAAAGAACTAAGTGAACGAACAGTTGAAAACTAGGAAAAACTCTCGGAAAGAGAGAAAAGGAAACTGAATCAAAGAAAAGCGAGATCTTCGTGTATTTCAGTTTCCTAATACAATTGTGAAGCTTTCTTTTTCCCGATGTCACGTCTCCATACACTTACGTCACAAGCTTCCCGATAATTTCTCAACGTTGCGCTGTTAAGCTCTTACTTAAAAACGCATTACGTCGCTTTAAAGACTTAACGCGACTAATGCCTTATTCTTGTCCATTCATTCAAAAATTGTCATCCTCTGTCCTTCAAGACACTAGTCGAATCATAATTAAAAATGAAGAATCCGATTAAAATTTTAAAGAATTTCTGCAACAGACTTTTTTATTGCCCATGAAAAACAAAAGATAAAAAAAAGCATAATTAATTAAAAACTACAATTGACTCTTGACATAAAAAATATATCTTCTTCAAAATCTCTCTAGATATAAATTTCATTAAAAGTTGCCAGCATCTTTATATTACGTCACAGTTAAAACTTACTTTTACGTACAAATCTTACGTTGTACGTAGTACCACGTCATTAATATTTTAGTGCACTCTGACACACCAAGTAAAAGACAAAGTCGTTGGCTACATATACCAAGGGAATCTAAGAAGACAAAAGAAAATATATATGTATATACAGTAGCACTTAGAAGCCAACGGTAAGGCTTAATTTTGTACATAAGTACATAGGTATACAATGTATATTCCCATACCAGAGAGGAATATATCGTTAACTATTCGGTAAAGCCAGAGCAGCGACGACTTAGAGCTAGAAGCATAAACCACGAGTGCTTCGAAAGTTTCGTCATAAGTTGCCGAAGCCCTTGGCTGCTTCGTAGGTTTAAATATGGATAAGGGACAAGAGGAAAAAGCTGTAGGGGAGAAGGGAAGAACGAAACCGCGTACTGTAATAACTTGCAATGTGGTACAGGTCGTTACAGAGTTCTAGCCCATCATTGTGTCATTAAGCTAAAGATCGAAGAGAAGGGCGCGACAAAGAATTACATCGATAAATATACCCACAGTCGCTCGTACGTATCTCATTGTGATACCGAAAAAGACGCATTTAGAAAGTAAATTTCGCAGTTCAGAAAAGTCGTTGCATTTTTCATGATTCATCAGCGGATCAAACGCGACTTTTAATGTCACAGACGTTAAGTCATTCATGACGATCGTTACTGTTATCGCGCGTGATACTAAATCAAGCTAACTGTGATATCTGAGAAGTTTTACCTTTTCAGGAAACGACGCCTCTTTGAGCGACGTCGTCTTATAGCTCAAGAAGTTATAGGGGTATTATGACGGACGTTTCCCCGAAGGCTACCGAAACGGCAAATTCTACCCTCACAGAGCTTTTAAAGAAAATATCCTCTACCCTTGATTACGCTAGTAACAACAAATGTCCCAAATTCACTTGAAATTTCGGTTAATTCAGGTAAACACGCCCATGGCAATGCTTAGGGATTTCTCGCGACGGTATTTCGGTATATGTAACACTGAGAGGCCATGTTGATATGGGTTTCCGTATAAAATAGTCCCCTATATCTAGAAAAGGGAAAACCTGGACAAAAAATACTAAGCATAATTAAACGACAAATAATTCAATGATCAATTAACATAGTTGACAATAGGGATTGTATGTGACAGATAATTTCTCAAACGTAGCCACAATATTCACTGTCATACATGAAATGGTAACGTCCGTTCCTCCGTTACATATTGAAGCAAGAATGAGTAAAATGAATATCCGTGAATTGAAAAGAAAAAGTCAAAGTTTTCATAGATGGAAAACTTTTTTTTTTACTTTTTATTTATCCGAGGGGAACGTGTTGTTCCGGCAGGACTTATCCGCACCCCTTAGTTTAATCCCGCGGAGAATATGCGTGGTGGTCTAGATGCGGCTCACGTTAGAGAGGCGGAAATTACCTCGTATATTAAGGGTAGAATGAGGTTTGAAATATAAGCGTACCCATATGTTGAATACTAAACTCGTAGCTTCGAAGGGTAAAGCTAGGCATACGTAGGCACGGTAAGCGATAACGTAAAAGAAAGGAGGAAAAAAGAAATGGAGAAAATAAATGCCAAGGTCGCAAATTTTACGCAAGGCTACGGTCGAGTATTATTCCCAGTCAAAATAAGGAATGACCAGAGAAAGATGATTGAGGACTAGCGGGAGGAAGTGAACTTTTATAAACGAATGCCTTCACAGTTCCCCTATATCCAACGAGGCTTCCGGTCCCCCACGATAAACACTAGGAAGCTCATTAGTCCCACAAACCCACCATTCTTTTCTTTACTGACCGTCTTCAAATTCGATTGGCGAACTGTGGGGGATGCTCGATCATAGCACAATGGAAGCTTTGGGAAAATCGTCGAAGTTCTCGTAATCGCTGATAGAAACAGGAAACTTGAACGGATCTGAAATTCCTGCCGATAGTTACAGAGGCGATATATATATATTTCTTTTATATATATATAAAATACACATTGTACATAACGTACCTGTATATATTGCATACATGGTATATAACAACCCGAGAGACGTCAATAGAAGCTAAGCATATAAATAACACAGCTACTTCCGGCCGAGTCCGGAAGTTGACGGGCTTTGAAGAATGCCGGAATTGGTAGAAGGGTTGTTCGAACCGGCATCCGGAATGGGGATGTAACTAGAGCATCGTAGGGTAGTAGCTGCGAGTGCTATGAGAGAGAAAGAGACAGAGAGAGATCGCGAGATGAAGAGCGGCTTAAGCGTTTGTCCGTCAGCTTGTCTGGCGGAGATAAGTGATGTGACAGACGGGCTTTGGAGGCAAGGGAGGGAGGTGGGTTGAGAAAATGGCAGGAGTGGGGGTAGGTGTGGCGCCGTGAATGAGAGTGATAGATTACACTCCATCACCCACTGACACTATTCTCATAGAAATGGTCGGGGATGGAAGGGGGGAGGGGAGCATAGAGCTTTCAAGTAATATCTGAAGCAGATCCTTGTATTTTACAAGCATCCAGCATCACTGACTACTAGATCTATATTCTGACTCGACGGGGATGAAGATACGCGTAAGATTTGCACCCTAATGAGAGTTACGATTTTCTCGATATTTCTTACCCAGTGACAGTCGTTCGTTCTTATATCGATCGACTAGAAAATCATCCCCATTGTCATAGAAGGGTAATGCTCGTTGGGATATTGGGGACTGATGAGCAGGATAAAAGATGTGAGAACGACAGAAAGAAATAGGAGAAAAAAAGGAATAAGAAACTTGTAAGATCATTTCATAATCTACATGGATACTTTAAGATCCTTTTAAGCATAATGATACAGGATGAAGAAAAAAAAATTGATAAGACAATTGAATCAGGATATATGTAGTATTATATACTTTGAAAAATGTTATCAATGGGGTTATATATTATTTATGTATTACGTGGGTATAATGTATTTTATGCAGCAAAATTGTATGGTCTATTTGTATCTGTGAACTTTGAGAAACGTTTGATATTAGATTATCAAATATTCTTTAACTTTGTATATGTCGTGTTTTTTTTTCTTTTTTTTTTTTAGTAACCTTATATCATTCATGTCACGCGTTTCAACCTCCTCGTGTGACGGGGAATATCTCGTGGCTCCTATTAATTAATTCTGGAACGCTAGCTTGAGGTCGATAAAGGAATTTAAACAGAACTGGTGACATTAGGGCTCGTACCATCCTCGCGTACCTGTTAATCGGTCTTCGTACGTGTGTACGTGCATTAAAATAATGTGGTTAAACGACGTCCGCGGTAGAGAGAATGATTGATCGTGGGCAATTTCGTAAGGAATGTAAAGTCCCAGGGTTCCCTGAATTTTCCAGGACACACAGCGCCCTCGGGATCTCATGGATTCGCTGGGAAGCGCCAAAGCACGGTGCTCGGTAAGCTCGGCTTTAAAAGAAAAGCTCCAGGACGGTAATACGAAAACGCGCAATTAGTATTATGGTCCTTCGTTAAGAACCAAAATGGTTTCGCGGAAAGGGGACGACGCCTAGCAAAACGTCAAAAAAAGTTTTGCTTAATACAAACAACTTCTTAAAATATTATTAACCTTTTGAAATCGTTTCTGTGTGCTATAATCAGGTACAGGAGGGGAGCGACTCAGCTTTGATCTTTACTGTAATTAAAAATATTTTAATATTAAAATATTTAATTGCTAGTACACGTCAAAAAGTCGGCTTAAAGTATTAGGAAAAATGAAAATGGTTTCTGACTAATTCTTCTGACGAAAAAAAATGTACAAGACCCTGTGAGAGCTTAACTTAATCGATTGTCCTGACAGATGGCATATAAAAACGGGATTATAAGACTCAAGGAGACAAAACGAGAGGAGGATATCCCTAATATCCTACATTAACCGGATAGAGGAACGCTAAGGTAATTTATAGAGATTAAAATAAAATATATCCTCTTTTTTTTTTATAACTTCTATAACTAGAATTAAATAAGAGCGATGTCGGTTCGCCCCAGTCGCATCCATTGTTCCCTTTACTGGTTGTTTGATGAACATTTGCGTGCTTGAAACTTCGCGAAATTTCAACGACTATCAAGCCCTTTGTGTTTGCTGAGCATCGAGTAGAAAGCCCACAAATGGGTCACTCGTCAATTTCAAAGGGTTTCCAGCCTCCTCGTGTGGTCCATAAATGTACAAGCATACGGGTGACACGTGACGAGTGAACGGATCGTAATGAAAGAATTAGAACAATAAATATAAAAGAAAAGAATAGACATAAAAACAAAAGATCAGATCAGTAAGAAGAAAAAAATAGTCTCTTTGGAATCAAGCCAAAGAATCAAGACAAAGCGTTATCGTTTCCAAAAATGAATTAATCTAGTTTATGTACTCCCTCAATCCCCCCCCCCCCCCCCCGATTATCTCCCGCCACTACCGTAGCTTTTGACGTAATTGAATTTCTTGACTCCAACGAGACAATCTTTTCAAGAACCTAAGAACCGAGTAAAGATCCTTCCCCACTGTTCTTACTGCGAGGAATTAATCCGTTTCTTCGCTTAAATAATCATCCCTGAGTATCTATCGTGCTCACCCTCACGGAATGGCAGGATCCATGGATTCAGGATTCGAATTCGTGAAACAGATGTTCCAATTGGCGCGTGTAAGATCAGCTTTTGAGGGAATGTCCCTAAGACCTAACAGGAGTCAGGAGCAAATTGATTCGTCCCAAATGGCGTCCGGGATTTCCAATATCGAAAACAATAATGCACTGGGCGACAGGTCGGTATTTCATGGCGGGCACATGATTACGAACGGTGCCTTCCGTAGATTCGCACTTCTCCCTATAACAGGCAGCTACGATATCCTAGATCATCCCCCAGAGGGAAGATTTTCATGCCTGAGAACATTGGGCGAGGGGAGGGGTTGATCCTCCCCCGTGCAGAACGAAATACGTCTAACAACTTTCGCGATAGTAGTTCGCACAATTTACGAGCGGTTAAGGAGCGGTTTAATAAGAGTCCAAGTAATTCTGCAAGACTTAGTGTCGCGTTAAAGCACTATACGACCATACCGCCATCTACGTATAGTACACGTGAAAATGTCAAGTAGCGCGCAAAATTATTCTAAGTTACCTTTACTACCTCTGAGAGGCATACCAAGATCTAATGGTGAACGTGGCTCAGGTTCAAGGGTGTGACTGTCAATTTTGATACCCGTAGCCAATGTAGTAGTAGCAATGAAAAAGATTGCGATGTTAATATAAAATTTTCGTGATAAGACCAATCTGAACATTTTTATTCCCATTAAATCTACTGATTGCCCTTACACTGATAACCTCTATCAAACGCCAATGATTACTTCGAAAGTAGCTGTTTGCACTACGTGCTTCGTTATAGCCATTATGTATTATGGTTATAGGTGTTCCTCGACTGAAATCGCCATTATAGGATTTAGTATCAATTAACCTACTAATTAGAAAAGCCAGTGGAGTTTCGTAAAGTACTAGACGGGACAGAGGTTTCCCTATTATCTCTAACAGACTAACCGTAACGGATGAAGTAGCCAATCTGACGGCTATTAACCTCTATCATAATAGTTATAATAATAGGATTCCTTTTATTGCATAGTGCTCGAAGAAGAATTTGTCTTTATCAGCCAAAAGACACTCACATTTGATGCTTTTCGGTATACGTCAGAATTCCATCACCCAGTGAAAAACAAGTCCCGTAACATTGACGGAGACAACGCGGGGTGAAAAAAGAAACGGGGGAAATGAATGGTTATAAAAAAAAAAAAATGAGGCAAATTGTGTTGGCAAAAAAGCCACATTTCAGAGGCGCCGACTGAAAATCGTTGCGAAAAATTCCCGTTACGGCCCTCAGAAAATGTGTTCTGTTCCAATGGGGAAAAATGATGAATATACGCCAAGGGCGGTACAGTAGAACGAGGGAAGAAAGATGCAGTATGCTTACAAAAGAGATTACGTATCTATGACCAAAAAAAAATGGATCGAGGAAAAGAAAGCAAATTTGCGCGAGTCAAGTGAGTGAAGAATATTAGAAAAAAAATATGAATATATTAGAGTCCCATGAGAAAACGTACGAGTTGAAAAAATGTATTGCTAAAGAAATTCGTAACAAATACTGTACCAGCGACTTTCACCATATCGTCGTAAAACAATGGTACCGATTTCCCAGTATGTTTCTAAGGATTTCGCAAACGATACCTCCGCAGTGAACTCACGATTCTTAGACAATATATATGACTGTCGTATCTAACTACGTCTCACGTAAGGCTGAATATACTATGCACTTGGAAATAGGCACTGTAGTGCAAATACGTTCTCGGTTGACACCCCATGCATAATTCAGTGCAACTACGACGTCGACACAGAGACTAGAGCAGAGATTCGCACGATAGTTATGCATACGTTTCCCGTGGATGCTGCGCAGCATACTTCGATACACCCATTCTACCGTGCGATAGCGATTTCTTGGCCGGTGGCCAGTAGTATCAACCCCATGAAAAATATCCGCAGGATTCTCGCCCCTGGACCATTGAAGATTAGACCATGCATTGATCCAGAGATTAATTCCACGATATATCAACCAAAAAAAAAATCGAAATATTTTTTGCAATTAAAAAAAAACTTTCATTATTAACTGTACTTGGATGGGAATTCGCATAATTCTCTATTTACGGCACGCGTAGAGTGTGTGAAAAAAGAATTTTTAAAAAATGTGGACGTACAAGAGAAATAAATTTCTTAGGACAGTGGAAACCATCCCCTAACCGAGGGACACGTTCTACCCCCTGTAGATGATGCGTTCGAGCGAGATATGTATAGTGATGTACGACACACATTGGCCATCCCTCCCTGTGTGGCACGTCGATACAGGCTGGTTGTTGGGATCCATTTTTATGACGCGCTCTATATATATATATGTATATATCATAAGTGCAAGGGTGAAGAATGACCATCGAACGATCCCCCTGGAAACCCCTTGCAGATATTGGAATCTCTAGAGCGAAACGTGGTCCACGTATCGAGAAGATCCAGGATTTTTTTTCCGACCTGTTTTACTTTAGGATTAAGGATGAGCTAAGGGTTGAAATTTTTAACTGTAAACGTAAAAAGACGTGCCCACCGCCTATTTCAGAATAGAAAGTCGTTATAACCTCCTTCGGTATAACTTCGTTGCAACTGTAGCATTGCCGTTCCGGCTACAACGTTACGAGTCTTCGATCCAGTCGTAAAAGTTTGCCAATAAAAAAAAATAATAAAACGGCTGCCAAAAGGGTAACGTTCCTTTATCTCGTAAGGGACATTTCGATCAATAGAGCCAAGCAGTTTTTCTATGTTAAAATTATCCGTTTTTTTTTTTTTTATGTATTATCCAGTTTAAGAAGGATATTGAAAAATTTAATATCATCCCTTGAATGATACGGCCATTAAATACTTTCCATAGTGAAACATTGTTCTGCATGCGAATGCACTATAAAAGTAGCGTGCTCGACCCTAGGGGTAGTCTGCTCTTACGAGGGTTGTAAAACTCAAAATGGATACATTCCTTTTGCCGTCATAAAAATTAAACTACCTCCGTCCTCACAATAACAAGACGAAGTCCATTGGAATATCGAAAATATACGTATAGATTTGAACAATTGATATTTGTCAATATCCAGTTTCTTTATAATTTTAAATAATATATCGTCTAGACATGGACTCAATTTATTAAGGAATCTCAGAACGTATCAGAAACCCTACACGTGTGGTTATTCTGAAGCTTCCCTTGTAAAATGGTTATATATCTATGTCTACCGTATGAGGTATACATATATCTCTATATCTATAGCAGCTATATTGACGTCATTTATCATGACGATCAACTTGCATCCCAGAACAATGCAACGGCAGTGCAATGACTTCTATACTATCTCATTGAAATTTATTACCAATAGTTTGATATTCCTGGTCACGTAGAATCCTATCCTTTACAATAATCCATTCAATGTCGTATAACGCTGCTTCCAAAGTCGAACGAACCACCAGGCTGTTATCAGTTTCCTTGTACTTTGCTACGCAGTCGACACACGTCGATACGAAAATGCGCAATGGGCGATAAACTCATCGAGAAGTAAAGTTACGTGGAAACTTGAAAAAATAAAGCTTATACAAATTATCCGTGTGAATATTTCTTTATTTTTTAATCTTACACCTCATACCTTCGATAAACGAGAAATGCTTTGACAATGAGACAGAAAAGAAGTTAATATGTCGAGAAATTGAAAGCTACGTTTTTGAAGATTGATTTTACGAAAAGCTAGGAACGACGTGACGGCGTCTTTCTATGATTGTCAATTCGATGCCAATTTAACTCGTGGAAAGTCTTAACAACTTTTTTCTTCTTCTACCACCCCTTACTTTTCCTATACCAAAAGTGTTAATGGCGACATTACGTGACGATTCTCCTTTCCTCCCCGACCCACAACGTGGCCATTTTATAGGTCCGTATCGAGCAGTCAAGATATTACGATATTACCAACCTAAAAATAGAAAGAAAAAAAAGTTCTAAAATTTATTTTCAATTACGCTATAAATTAACCCTCACTGAGAATATTTAAAAAAAAAAAACCATGAAACAATATCGTAGCCCTTAGCATCATAAAAAAAAAACTTTCCAAACAGCTCCACTCTCAAAGTATACAAAATATTCAACTGAAAATTCAAAATCACCATTCGACTAATTACCCTCAATCATGAAACCCCATTAGCCAACGAATGGCAAAATTCTGCTCATCCCTTATCCCAAAGAACCCACAGTAAATTCGTATAACAGTTATAGATATACAGGCCATTCACATTACTACATAACTATATCTACTAGTCCAACGAGTCCGACGGTTATTCCACGTGGATCAGCCCAGAGCGACTATCCAGAGCAAATCCTTAGATTTGGCGAAAGAGCGAATCGTCTATTGCAGAAAAAGGAAGGATCGTTCGCCAGGCTTACGTCGGACCGAAGATATTCCAGACTCCGCCATAAGAGGCAATAGGTTTTACAGTAACTCGCTGCTATGCAGCTATAGCAGCCTGTCATACAAGGGTACCAAGAGTTGAACACGGGGGATGCATTCAAAGCAGGAGACTAACGTGTATCAAGTAAATATTGATTCCAAAGGCATACCTGTTTGCTTCCCGGTACTCTACACTCCCTTTCCGCACATTTCCACCCTTTACCGAAACGACTACCGTTTCTCTCGACCAGTATATACTTCCTGTTTCCTTCGATCATATGCCAAGCACATACGTGGTATATTATAACACATAGGTTATATATACGTATCCACGAGACATCTTATATAACATCGCAGTCCCGTCATGCCACGAATATAAATGCCTACGATCGGAAGATGCTGGAGGCCGATGGTCCATTTTCTAGAATAAAACTAATTGAATGTAACTCGGCAGTAGATACTATTCTTATTATATAATCGTTCTGACGTAATGCAGCAGTTTCACAATAGTAATCTTCTTTTTTTTTAATCATTTCAATAACACCGATGAATGTACCCTTATCGTTATATCCCCGATGGCAAATGCCGACTGATAATAGATGGTATCCGTCTGACTATGAATTAGCATCTAGAGTGGATCTCTATATCGAAGTAACGTAAACCGTTGTTAGACGTAGCTATGCGTTAATTCCTATCCATTGCACGATACCCGTAGTACGTCTCAGGAAGATTGGGGTTTAACTAGTTCGTGGTAGAACATGAAAATGGTACCTTAGTAGGTACTGGAGGGATATGATGGGAAAATAGAAATTAGATAACTATATACTGTGTGTGTGTATATATATATATATATGTGATTCGCACGTGACTTCAGACGTCATAACATATAGCTATGTCAGCTTGGCGCGAGACGTTTGAAAAATGTCGTAAATCGTGAAAATGGCTGGAATCACGTCGACGTCTTAAGAAAATGGAGGGATGCTCCGTGGTAAGAAAAGAATAGATGGAGAATGGGGGAGAGTCAGACGTCGCGTAACGGCAGTCATAGAATTCTACGACATCTTGGAATACAGTCGGGCGAACGTGTCTGGAAGGATTTTTCTCGATGCGTCGCTATGCTGTGGTAGCCATTACCGATGACTCATAAATTTACGATAAATCTCTGTGCCTCTATGGTCCTCGTTACCTTTTAATCTGACCGATCGAATCGCACCGCTCGCTCTACGTTCGCGGCCGTTATCAGTGACATTAACGCGGAAAACGAAGTTGTAAAAGACGTGAAGTTAGTTACGTTAGCCGGTAAGGCAGTCGTACAAACATGCAGGACTTCCCTTGAGAAAAATACGACAAAGCGAAGTTGCGAATCACGTTCGCATTCGCATCGCAACGACAGTCCCAGCTGCTCGTCGTCGGAGCACGTTTGATATAAAATTCTTGCTTTCTTTTTTTCCCAGTAATGAAACGTGTTCCGATATGGAGTAAGAGTCTCCAAGGTATAGTAATAATCCCTACGGTGACTGAGGCATTGGGATAAATGTGAAAATGTAATTATACATTTTCAAGCTATACATCGATATTATGCAATCCGTGAATATTTTTAATTAATCTCTCTCGATAATACGTACGAATGAATATACCGTTGGATTAATGGAGTTATCGGTAAAATTTGCTTATCCGAAACATTTAAACGATCAGACGACGATATTACGAGAATTTCGAAAATTATTATACGTTATTCGGAAAATTTTTTTATTTCATTTCCGTCCTATGAACGAACGTACAAATACCGTAACGCGTAAGCTCCGTTATTCCGATTTGATTTATTTATTTTTTTTTTGTTTATATTCTATCAGAACAGTTTACAGCTATTACAAAAGTCATTTTCAAAATAATTTTTTATTCTTTTAACAACTAACGCTTGCGTAGCGAGTGCACTGATTAGAATTTCGTCATAAAAATTAATACATCGAGGCAAATCGAACGTTTACCTTGTTGGGTGAGTGTGAATGGGGGGAGGGAGGGGGGAGCAAAAGAAAAGCTGAAAAAACTGAAAAGGAAATATTTTTCTACAAACCGTAGGGGAAATCTTCAAATGTAAACGAGGGTTCCAATTCTGTGCGTACACACTTTATCTTCTGGTATTCCCCCAACGCGAACTACTTCCAGGGGTAGTGATCGATTTAAGCTTTTAACGATTCGCTCCGACGAATCGACAGTACAAAAAAATATCACGCTAGCCGCAAATATCATGATCGTTAATTAAGCAAATATTCAGCGCGTGCGCGTTAGACACATTCGAGAGAAGCCGGGGAATTTCGAAATTAAAGAAAAGCACTACGAGCTCGACGTAACTGTGGCAATTTACGTGGCTCCTTTACGAGCGGATTCAGCTACGAAGGCTCCTCGTATATTTAACTATTTAGGAATACGACGTTACAGTACCGGGTAGCAAGTATAGGATAATATATCCGTAATAAAATTTTATGCTTTTCATTCTTGTCGCTTCCATTGTATATCGCGATAAGATGTACAGGAAGTACAGGTGAAACGTCAGAATGCTACGACGTAAAGACCTATACAAACATAGACAGAGAGTAAGTTCAAATGTTCATAGAAGACTGGATAAGGGCGTACAGGAAAAAACTTAAGGGTTGCATATTGCAGTAAATTCACGTGACTACACACCCCCGTTTATTTAGGAATGACCAGCTAGTAATAGTACGAGGGTTGAAATAGGGAAGAACGTACCAGAATGGTAGATGGGTCGGAGGTAATACCCCAGGTCCAGGAATGGGGTAGGTGGTTCCTGTGGGTTCGTAAAATAATCCCACGCGACTCGTATCGTGTACCTCCCCTACTGAGAGATTGGGAAAGCAACCCCTGCAGTTTCCTACAACCCCCGCTCGTAAAGTTACTTGGCTTCGGCATGGACTTACCTACGGGCCACTTGTCCACTCGTAATCGATGCGTGCCCGATCGCTTCGAGAACACGTTTCACTCACCGTCTCGTCCTTTTATACGCGTGACAAATTTCAACCCCCGAACCTCCCTAGTGGACCCTAAGAGCATTAAAATAAACGTGTGAATCGACATGCTTCTAGGTATCGCTAATCTGGCTAGAAATTAGATACCGAGAAAGACCTTTTTCCGGTTAAAGAAATGGAAAAGAATTTTTCAAAAAATAATAACGGCCAAGCCTCCGGAAGTTTCCGGAACTCTCATATTTTAACTCCCTTTCCGCAAATATTGCTCGAAAATGCTGCAAGTATGTATTTTTGTATTGGTGTTATTTTGCTTAGGTTTTCGTACTCGGTACTTGAGGAGAGAATAAATAATCCCTATATAAAGGTGGGGCGCCAGAAGGTTAACGTAGTGGACGACACTGGATGAGGAAAGTAAAGAGAAGAAAGAAGGAGACTATACGAGGGAAGAGAAAGAAGAGTCTTTTATATATATATATATATATGCCAATATGGAGGTGCCGTAGCCGATAAGAGATCCAGCATCGATTTTTATATTCTACGTGCAGCCAAGCAGCTTCCTCTTCCTCATCTTCTCCTCCCAGGTTCATTCAGTCTTTGTTTAGAGATTTACCAAGCCGATGCCAAGCAGAAGCGGCTATTGTGGATTTTCACAGCTCGCCCATAGCACGCTAAGTAGTACCCACCCACCCCCTCGCCAGCCATAGTTCGTTTACTCCTCTATCCTCCGGCTACCTCGATAAATTACCCTAATAGCTTTTCTCTAGTTAATTAACCCTCCTCTCTCGTCCGCGTTCCGCGAACCATCCCCCCCACGTATTCTTATCGGCAATGAATGTAAAATTCACGCCATGCTTTTCCCACGTCCACCGTTCTAAAGATACCATTAAATCGCCATACCCACATGCTCACGTGAATTCTACAAAAGTTCAATGACCTCGAGTACCGATTAAAATTATTCAAAACTTTTTCTGAAGCCTATCACCAAATTAAAAGGCTTTGATTTAACGAGATTTCCCAATGCCGTATTTATATTCACGCGCGATAACGTTCCGCAGGCTGACAATCCCCACAGTCGCATATACATGTATATGTACCAGCATGACTGGTCAGTATCACTGCCAGCAGGGACGTCGTCAAACCCCTGAAATCCTGATCCCCTGGCTACACACGGTGCCTACCTGCGGATTTGATAGGACGATTCATCAGCCGGTAAACCCAAAATCCCGGCATGCCTAACTACAGTGCTTCGTGGTGCAGAGCCAGCAACGATCCGGTAAATCACCGTCGTGTCTGTCGAACCGACGTACCGTCACCCCATTGCATCCCCCTTAACGATACCAACAAGTAGGTATAACTAGAAAGCATACCTCCTGCACTTTGGCATCTGGCAGGTGCATAGCATTCTATTCTATGCAGCTTAACTCCACCCCCTGAGATCTCAAGCACACTCCTATAGGTCTAAGGGGATAGGTACAAACTCCGAGTGGGAAGTGTCGCTGGCAAATGTGCCATTAATAACTTTTACACGAGAATTGGATTTTGGATCTGAATTGCGTCATAAATAATTTTTTAAATATAACCTGATCATTTAGTATATGTATAACGTTACGAGAACGGTAAGTAAATCTTTTGGATTTTTTAATATTCCGGAACGCACACAATTTTTCAATTAAATTTCTCTCGGTCAATTAGAAGAGTGTTAATAGTCACGCGTGGATGGTCTGCGTATTGCGTCATTAATTAAATATCGAATTACGATATTTATTAATAATACGATGAAGTTTATACGTAGAAAGTGCAGTGGCTCGAAGACTTAATCCTTGCTTTTAAATAATTCAACGAGTCTATAACGCGACTTGAAAAATTATTCAGAGAAATTCAGAGATTCCACTATTCTTCTATTGAGATTAATGAAAAGACGGTATATATGTATACTGAAAGAGAGCTCATTAGAGGTTACATATTCGTTCCACTGTGTCTCGTTGAGTCTCAAGCTTTTAATTACTCAATGTAACCGATGGAACTTGACGTTGACGTATACAGAAGCGTGTGTCTGTAGATGCAAATCTGAATGGACTGTAAATGAATAATGAGGAAGTGCAGGGTGACGTAGCAACGTCAAAATGCAGTTCAGAAACTGAAAGCAAAGTTTGCCTTCGTGGCGAATTCATCAAGCTAAATGAAATATACGTACTGAACGCTGTTATATCATTTTGAGAATAGACTTTTTATGGACTATCGTTCTGCCATTATTACTATAAAAATAAAATAAACCAACCCCCCCGTTAGATTTTACACTCCGTACCCAAATTCTTGTAGCGATAATTTTAATACGAAAAATCACCAAATCTGACAAATTTTAACAAACTTCTTCAGTAATTTTTTATTCATTCTTTTGTCACTCTACCGAACTAAAATATTATAAAAGAATGCACTATAGTATTTACCAGCATCCCAAGTTTGCCCGATATAACTTGTACCACCCGTTGCATGTATACTGGGTGCATATATATGTAACTATACATGACGGTTGCGGTAAGGGCGCAGCAGCGTCCCGACGTCACGGCTATGGAACATTCATTAAATATAATCTGGCGTAAATGGGAATTTCGTGGTGGACCGACTTGAGCGACCTACAGAAAAGTTTTAGCGCAACGCAAACCGGATAAAGCCCTGATAAGGAAGATAAAGAAAAATAAAGAGACAGAGAGTCGAGTCTCCGTGCAACCATAAAGACTTTGCCGAGGTAGAGGTACCTCTCGCTGAATGCACGTTATCATCATCGTGCAAATTTTACTGGTTCCGTCCAACTGCATTTCCGGTTTCGTAACATTTCTTTCAAATAGACAAGCCGATGAGAACAAACGCTAACAGTCTGCAAGAATAGAATTAAAAAAATCAAGACATCTAATTGACTATATATTCCGCATCTCCGCTCCTCTGTGTAAGTAATTTTACTTAAGTGCATCTCGTTGCTCGAGAAACGAGCGAATTCTTCCTGCCACGAGACGCGACGGATGCTGCTTGGTGTAAGTGGCCGATGCACAAAGACTAGTCGCACGAATGGGAACAGTCCATCAACTAAAAGCAACAGGACGCCATTCTGGCCCACATACGGCGCCAACCGTAGAAGCTACTTCGCGTGTCGCTTTGATGGAAATGGACCGCGTGGTCAATATTTCGTTTCACTGATGCTTTTACGACATGCTACTCCAATGATAATATTCCAGATTCAATGTTACAGAATCATATATATAAATATATGCTTGCACGGGTTCGAAAAGAGATAGTCGTGAACGATTAAATTTATTCAATCAAGTTTCTTCCTCTTTCAATGGATTTTTAAATTATTTGTCAAGTCTTTGACAGTAAGTAGAGGATTTCAGAACGTAATGTTTGTGCCTGAGGATTTGGTAAGAAATACAAGAATTCCCAGCGCGCAAAGTATCCCGAGCGATGTTAAAGAGAGACGGGAGGGAAGCTAAAAGGGAGGAAAGGAAAAACGGAAAAAGAGAAGCAACAGCAACGAGCCAACCCCAAGCATCCTCCACGGACTTGTTTTCAGTAATCACGGCGGCACATAAAGTGTAATTTTCGAACGCGAACGTCAGACTGCATTCATATCCGGCTGTTACGCGTCTCCATCGAAATCCCAAAAGAAAAGTTTTCGCAAGGCACAACGTAAACGGCGCATAGAAATTACGAGTCTCCATCGTCTCCCGTCGTCCCACTAGTATATTAAGCTCTCTATCCAAGCCAGACACCCACCCTAGTCGACGAAAAACAAAAAAGCCGAATAAATGCTTTCCGCTCCAAATGGACCGCCGAACGAATCTGCGCGAAGATCTTGCATTAGCATCCCGACATTCCCGCCCAATTTATGTTTCCTCCCGCTCAGACTAAAATCAGGATCGACCTTCCGTACAGGTTGAATCAGAGAAATTAGTCGCCGCACGGAAGCATAATAAATATGTTACCACATTCCGACAAAACACTAGGAGCGCCTATCTGAAGTAAGAAATTCAAATTTTCTTTCAAACAAAAATAAATCACCACTTTTTTTTTCTCGATATTTCATACAATTTCAGTTAATCCTACATACATTTCATGATATGTAGACACTGGATTTTCGCACCAGCTTAACTGATAACCCAATGACTCAAGAGAAGAAAATCAAAGAGTTCCGCGAAGTATCCTAAAAAAAATTATTAAATTCCCAAGATTTACTCACATATTCAGATAGCTAGAGATTCCCAAGCCTCCCGAGGTATCTGAATCTTTAATAATAGTCTCCATAGATTCTCGCAAAGTCTACACGAATTTCACGGTGAATTCCACTACGGTGGGAACTCGCTGTGCGCGAACCGACGGAATTCCTCAGTGTAAACCCTTAGTGGTGTGCCGTGCGAATCCGGTCTCGTTACCAGAGTCCTTTAGAAAGCCTATATAAATATATATGTATATATAGACACCCGCGTCCACATATGCCAGTATAACAAAGTGTGTGCAGACTCCCTTCCATTGGATACTCCCACTTCTTCCCCTCCACTCCTACTCCTTCATCACGTTTCCTTTTTCGAGGCTTACATTGCACGAGGGTAATTCGCGGAGAGAACACGAGTATCGGGAGGCAGTGAGGGGATGCAGTAGTCATGCGTAGGGATGAAACGCGCACATATCGGAAAGAGCGCCGACATGTGTGTCCTATGCATACGTACACAGATGCACAATGAACCTCGGGGTAAAGCGGGCATTGCCCAGTGTGTGGCGAATGGCAAATATAGGCAAGGGGATTTCACGCATTATCTGCCCAAGCCACCGATAACGTTATCCGACCTTGGCTAATTAATCCGTATGCGTTCGATAGTCTCTCTCTCTCTCTCTATAGGCTCGAGTACAAATACAGATAGTTGGATATGCAGATATATTTACTAGATATATGTATATGCGGGGGATGCTTTGATTTGCAGATAGCAAAGCTGCATAAAGAGAGGAATGGGACAGGTAGGGGACAGAGTCGAAGGGACAAAAATCCCAACGTGCTCGATCATTGCCAATGAGAAATGATCCTGACGAAATTAAAGAGAGTTCGAGGATCGATCTTCACGGAGTTTCTCAAATCTCCCGCACGATTCACCCTTCCGGCTAAAATATGTTTGAGACAAGAAGTTTAATCCTTTGGGAGAGGCGGGGGATGAAGCTTTCATTTATTCGAGCTCCACTCGGAAAGTATAATAAACCGCGTGGTTTTCTGTGACGTTACTTGAAAATCGCCGGAAGGACTTGTGAAAAGTGAACAAGGCGACATGAATAAATAATAGGGAAAAGAAAGAAAGAAAGAGAGGGAGAGAGAGAGAGAGAGATAAAAGTTCCAACGAAAGACTTTTATTTCGACTGTTCTAAACAATACAAGACATTCCGTAAGACAGAGATTTTCACGTTAACATATCATTAAAGTTTATACATAGGTACTGAAGCATCGACAATAAAATTCGTGCTTTAAAGCGAATTCACAGGATTGCGATAAATTACCGGACAAGCATGTGCGACGCGACAGACTGCGAGAAGAAAAGAGAGAGAGAGAGAGAGATAAAGAATGGAAGACGAAAGGAGAGTAAGAGAGACAAGATCTGGCCGTACATTGTTTAACTAGGAGACGCGATTATCACAAAAGGGATTGGCCATCCTTTGTCTCCAAAAGCGCCACGAAACTACTGGAGTACATGTTTTAAGGCTAAACGGCTTAATTCCATTACCATCTACCCATTCATGATCAGACACCTCCATCTTGGATGGAGAAAATTCATTAAGGGTAGTACCAATTTCCAGCCATATATTAAATATACCTGACATTGACTGACAAGAGAAAAAATATATATATATATATATTGGAAATTAAGAAAAAAAATTAGTTCTACAAATACTACCCCTACTACTCTTCTGAATGATTCACGGCATTACAAATGTAATTTGTTTTAGATCAATCGCAGTTGGACGCAGCATTATATAATGTAGCGGCGGTTTAGGTAACTCGGGAAACAATGCCTCAGTGCTTAGCACATGCTTTTCCTACACTACGGTTATCGACTGAATCGACGTATCAAATGAATAATGAAACTTTCAGTGGCACAGATTTTACCAGGCGACATTGATTAATTAATCTCTGTGAACGCCGAACTCGCCAAGATTCAAAAAGTTAAAGGCGAAGCACCTGCGTCGATTCAAGCCGCACTTTTAAGTAAGTAGGTGAGTGTCGTTACCGTCAGACGGTAAGTTTCGTAACTGCATAGTAATGCTTTCGAACTTTCCTCTTAGATGTGTGTACTGATTCAGGATTGCCAACACGAAAATTTCATTTTTCATGTGTGCATATAGTATATATCTACTATACTACATGTGGAGATACCATCCCCCCACCCCATCCTTGGAACAACAATAAAACCAACAAATTTTGTGTGGTTGCAGTTCCGAATTTCCTGCCAATTTATCGGCGTTAAAAATGTGGCAGCACTGCGTTCCCCATGAAATTCCAGGCAAGTGACAATGTCCTGACGAAGAGCCAGTATAAAAAGCCTGATGGTTCGACCCTAACGACGAGCTTTACGAGCTTATATTATCTCTTTCTTTTTCTCTCTCTCTCTCGCTCTCTCTGTTTCTCTCTTTCTCTCCTGTATTCGCATACAGTCTTCTCTCAATTTTTTATATACTTTCCTCTTTTTTCTACCCCCGCCCGAACCCCAAGCCATATTGGACGGGACCAAGGGCTTCCAAAAATTTGCTAGGTCGCTTTATATAAATTGAGACTCGGGTACATCGGAATGAGGGTAACAAACTGCCACCCTCGCCGAGAAAGTATCCTATAGCCGACACCTGTGCATAATTTCAACCCCTCCATCCCTCTTCCTCCCCCCCCCCCCTCCCAATCCCTCTTCTTCCCATTTCCGTGACTGTCGCTTGTAAGTCACCACGCGTCCCTTAAGTCCTTTCGTTACGATCCTGAAACCCCGAAACCCCATACCCTAACCATATACTCCCGTTTAATTTCAGTAGCAGCGACGTCCCTATCGAGATACTCTTCTGCACGCGTCATAAACTTCGACGCCGTTATTGTCTCAATGTCAAAAACTGATGCAAACGAGGCACGAGCAAACTATACAAAAGCGCCCAAGTCCATTTTTCGAAATTGAAGATGAAACTGGATACCTTGTACCGTATGGTCCCAGCATCCTCGTCTTGATATTCACCAATCCCGGATGAAATTCGATCGACGATCTAAGACGCGTCGCGACGTCTTGCTACGACAGCTTTTTAATGGACGCCAAAAATCACATAGCGCGAACATCAATGATAATTATTCAAACCCCATATTTTTTTTCATTTAAAAAACAAATAGAGGGTCGATGGATATCAAAATTTCGTATCCCTTTGTAAGTAGGAGTTAATTGACGTGAGTAAGTTTATGCATACTTGTTGGTACGGCAATACTTAAGTTTAATGCGTTAACATGACGGACAGGGTTGTGCGGATGTGTGAATTAATACAGGACGCGATTAATTTGAAGCGGCATTAAGTAATTGCCAGAATCGAGCCCGCACGTGTTACCAGTTTAACGACCACGTACTTGCTCGAGCAATAACGACCACGCGTTCTGTGAAGCTTACTATAGATTGTGGTAGAGTCTCGTGTCATAATCTCTACGTGCAGATAATTTAATCACAAGCTATAAGTGGAGAGTAGATATCGGCTTTATCATTCCTCAAATTAATTTAGCATCATTAACCAAAATTACAGATATCGCGTGATTAATAAAGTCATTTAGCTCAAACGTGACACAAAAAGCCTAGGTTACAAATAGATATAACTTTTTTTCACCTATATACAAAACTATATATATATATATATATACATATAGCTACAGATAAAATCGATCATTGCGAATCCTCCTTTTCGACGCCTTCAAAACTGCCGCAAGTTCGATAACTTAAATCAATTGACCCATTTAGGAACATGAAATTTTTCCTATCCGCTAATGCCAAATGGGATTCACGAACTGGGTACTTGGATTTAACGGCGAATCGAAATCAACCATAAAGATTAACTGCCGTCTCGCGAAAGGAGACTAATCGAACGTCCAAGCATCTCGGTCGCATACGAATGACCAGAATATGAGTGGAATGTAGTTTCGAGTGCAACGATATTTCATAAAGCATACAGCGTTCCCGGAAAGAAAAATAATCAAGGGAGAAGGCCTTTGTACGGGACGCCGGTGTAACTTTAATAAAAGTGATTGCTCTTTGGAAGCAACACGGACAAAGGGCGCAAAAACACGACGTACACGTGACGTTTCGGAACAAAATTTTGCTTCGAAAGTCGAGAAATACATAACCGTCGGTTAAACGTTCTATTCAGGATCAGGATGGCGGAGAAGCATTTTTTTTCAACCCCCCATTTTTAAAAACTTACATAAAATATCTACGTACGTACCATATACTTTTCTCCATGCTTATACAAGATAAAACGCATATTGTTATTCATCAAGCACAAATACATGTGTATATATAGTATATAAATATAGGTATACTCACATGCAATCTCTCATAATAAACCCATGGAACTCCTCGAGTATGGATCGAGAGATCCAAAAATCCTCACTGTCACAGTATATATGTAAATATTTGTGCGTGTGTGTGCGCGCGCGCGTGTGTGTAGTAAAACTGATGACTGGTGTGATACGTGTGTGGATATGTTATCTATACCGATACAAAGAAATGCTTTATAGATTCACGAGAAAAATTAAGTAATACGTACACCCTGGATAATATTGATATATATGTATATAGAGACCGAGAAAGATTTTAAATATATATATAATATATAAATAACGTCGAATTATCTCTACGATGCAACTGATATGTGTAGTATGACGATTATAGAGCAAATATGACCAACGCGTTATACCGCGAACCGCATTTTGCGCGCTCATGTAGTTTAACCACCGCGAGTACCCTCAAAAACGTGCAACCCCGTGTACGTCCGGGGGTGAACTGTCACCCCGCATCCCTATCGCAAACCCGGCCACACGATGGTTTCTAAAGGTAGGTATCTGCGCATGCGTGGCTCTCCACGCGCCACCAGAGCACCACCACCGATACCACCAATACCATCTCTGTCTGACATTACCACCGGCACATCAGCACCGTCTCACCGACGTCCCTGTGTAACGCACACCGACGCCTAACCAACCCCCACACAGCAGCAGTCGACGTCAACCTCGACGACCGCGGTCAATGTCAGCAGCATCCCTGACTTTCCTTTGGCTTCTTTCACATAGATCTGGATCCTTCCCGTATGTGGCAATAAACTACCCCTCGTATGAATATCAAATAATAATTTCCAATAATTAAAATCAATCGATCGATCGTATCGATGATTACATTTTTTATTAGCAAAATTAACATATCGATCATTTTTTTAAATCTTTTTACAAAGGCACGAACGCGGGAATGAGGTCTAATCAATTATTCATGATACGTCATTAAACGATCAATCAGACAATAATTCGTTATGAGATTTTATTGGTAGAGATTTTTTATACAAAATGGCGCTCGGATACTTAGATGAGTATGTGAGTATGTAGAAGAAGTAAGGGGGTCAAGTATCACTTGGTTCGAGAGGGAAGAGATTTTTAGGATTTAAAAAGCATTTCGGTATCTTATATGTAACAACGTGTCTCGGTGAAGCTGGATAGAGGAGGAATTTACATCGAAAATATCTGACAGTTATGCAGAAGTACGATTGTCCCTTGGCAGAAGGAATTAGTGCAGAGTGAATGTAGTTGCGTAAGAGTCAGACACGACGCGCTTTAAATTCATTTCACTTTGTGGCACTCGTGGCACTCGTGCGGATAATGTAATTTTCAAGTGCAGTGAGCGATCGCTCTCATAGGAATCGTATGTACAAGAGTGAAATCGTGAAACTCAATAAAACGTAATTTGTTCAACAAGCCAACGAGTCTGCGTTTAGTTAATAAATGCTAAAGGGTGAACTAGGCGCGAAGCTTCGTTGGATAATAATAATAATAGTGACAATTGCCCGGGTAATACACACACACATATATATATATATAACAACACGGCGGGGATCGTTTCTCGTCGCTGGCTTTTAACGCTTCGAAAATTATTGAATGCCCGTACACGTTGCCCGCAAAACGTGCCAATTGTTTTCCTATACCCGGTAATGACTACCGTAGTTACATTTACCAAGGCCGGACACGCGTTATATACATGTGCAAAGTTGATTAAAATATTTTCGAGAGTATTTCTCAAAAATCGCAGTCAATCAAACGTAATGGGTAAATGCAATATCACTCAATCGACAGAACATTTTGAATTTTTGAAAATCCAAAATTTATACAGGTACAAGGGAGTCAACTAAAAAGTTGTATCAACAAAAGAAAAAATATAGAAAAATTATCTGCTCAGGACATTGACAGTCATTACTTCGCACATATAGAATTTATCTACGTTCTGCGAACAGAGGAACGAGAGCGGCGTTGATATATTTGGTATGTGATATATGATATATCGTGCATAAGTTCAAAGGACTCCACACGCGCCATACGATATGTTCGTCAAACCGTTAATATCATACGGTCGAACGATCTGACGTTTTATTCGAAATATATTGAGCAGCTTGAGATATTATACATATATATATGTATATAGCCATTGGAGCACCAATATGGCTTACACAATTTTTTCGCAGTTATAGCAGCTGCCAAATATTCGGTAGAAATATTGCCAAAAAATAACTTAACGTTCCAGGCTCGATCCTAAAAGATTTATTTTTATGGCAATCTGAGGGAAGGACGTAGACAATTCTGTCGTCTATTCAAGATATTCGTAATATATAATATTTCACTATATTCCACCTATATAACGTTTACGTGGGTAGACATAAAGATTAAAGGATGAATTTTCATGCTGCGATTTTTTAAACAATTTCAGTTGTACCCGACTGTTAGGTATTTCATGATGATTATAATAATTGCAGCTGGGAAAGAGAACCGCTTATTTGCATTTCGCTAGACTCATTCTCTTGGTACTGTATGGAGCATCCTCATAATAATAATATGCCCTATTTACTTAAAGCTCTCCTCAAACAGAGAGACTCTGGCGCTTTTCTCTTTCTCTTTTCATAATTTCTCTTATTTTCCTAGGTCTCCCATCGAGCAATTTTCAACTATGTTATAAGGGCGCTGCTTGGCCATATTTAATTTTCATCAACGCTCCACTGTTTCCTTTCTAGATGTAATTAGGGTTAATTAGGGGAAAAGAAAAAATTAAATATTCAATAAACTAAGTCAAAATCACTTCAATTTTTTGTCTCCCTCAGGGTATTTTGGGATCTCAATTTTTTTCAGTGAAAATAATATCCGCATACATACGATACACGTATGTATATTTACGGACACGTGCAATGCAACGGCAGTTCGTAGCGAAAATTATTTTGTACATTCTATACTGTATCCTAGTTTTCTTCTTTTCTCTTTTAAAAAAATATGAGCAAATTTTTTTTCTAGACAGTCTTTCAACCCTCTTCGAATGAGAATAGACGCATAGGCTTGGAAGAAGCTATGATTATCGGAATGCAGAGCACGATTCTTTATATGCAGATTTAGACACAATGCGAGACTTTTGCACGAGAATGTAGGAATACATAAAAAAAAAAAACTATATAAAAGATGAAAATGAACGTCACCTGCTATATTACGAAGGAAAACATATATCACTGAAGGAGATGCAGAGAGACGGAAGGAAGAGGGGGAAGAGGGGGAAGAGGGTGACTGAAGATCATCGAGATTCTCAAAAAAAGCTCGTGGCAAAATAAATATATGCCATACACTTTACTACATAAATACAAAATAATGAAGTACTTTTCGAGTTCTTTTAAGTATTACCACCCCCTAACGCACCTCCAAAAAAAAACAATTCGTTTCTTCACCGCAAAAATTCGTATTTTCTGGAAAACGGCTTAAAAAAGATATAATCGTTTAAAAAACTTAGAACGTCGATCGGCATGAACGAATCGTAACACGAGATAATGAAGAATTAATTCAAAGGACCTGGTACTGGGTTAACCGAAGAGATTTGATCGAACTAGTCAATTAGAAACTCATAGATAAATTCAGTTGCTTCGCGTAAATCAGCCATTCGTGAAACTAAACGATTTCTAGGATTCAGCGAAATTCTCTAGCGGCAAATGCAGTCATGCAAAGACGGCAGAAGTTTCAGAACGATTTACGATGCATCCCATGGGGGAATCACTGATTTCAAATGTTCCCGCGCTTTGAACGATCTCCAAAAGCCCATAGCGATACTCATCACGAGCTGGCAAATCGCGTTATTCTCGTTTGAATAATTTTCCGCAGACAGTGTAAGCTTATACATATACTGTATATTAAAAGCACACCCTATATATATACACGTACGTTCATGCATACATATATATATTCATAAATCTAGTTACTCTTGGTACAACAAGTGGTACCAACTACCAACTAGAACCAATTAACTTGCATTTCACTAGGACAACTAGATAAGACCCTGCCCGCCACTCAAGCCTCGCAGCAAGATGAATATCTGAAGAAGCTGCGAGGAGAACGAGAAGCGGCAACCCAAATCCCCGTATGGTTATCGATCACCAGGAGAGTCTTCTACGTATAAGATAAGAGTGAAATCTCGACTGGCACTCGTAAGTCGAGCTGCTTCACTTGGGTAAATTCACGAGCCTCTGTAGATGCCAACCCCTCGCGCGCTGACACACCCTCTGCGCATTCATTCCCTCCTAGAGAGCTGAGGATGTCAATGAAAAATGGGGATTTTTCAATATCCCATTCTTCGCCACGAGGAGTACCCACCATCGCCACCACCACCACCACCACCACCACCATCACCATCATCACCACCACCACCACTGCTACGTATCGAAAGAGCCTCTACACTACCTGCAAGTCTGGTACCGAGACGCTTTCATTGTCAGATATAGGCATTCAGGGCAAACCTGAGACGACCTATAACCTGTATTCAGGGATGAATGCGAGATCATTGAGGTGGCTAATATGAAAATTACTTTATTAAAAATTTATTAAATCCACCCTAATATATTTTACGTGGAAGCCAGTACGAGAGGGTATTGCCTTTGATTGTAATTCAAATGGTACTGCACGTTCGAATGAAAATTAACGGGTTCTTGTTGTGGCAATTAAAATTCCCACTCGAACGAAATTCCTGGAGCATCCTGTGGAAAATGTTTCAAGATGATATTTACGTGGATCCTCTGTGGATTTCAGCCGCGCTGATTTACGAGAACCATTAGTCAATTTCCATCGTGGCTCAGGGTTGAGCAATGGATGGGGCAGGGAATGTTGTTAGCTCTGACAGGGCTGTACATGGAGATTTCGAGATTACCTCTGCGAAGACACGAGGGAATTTTTTTTTCTTTCCTGGCTTTGAGGCCGGAAAATGAAAAGCGAGATGACGTTCTATATTGTTATTATTATTCCTTGAAAGCCGGAAGAGACGCGGGGGAGGGAGGACAAATGAAGAAAGATATAACGTGGATACAAAAAAAAAAAAACTCGAGATGAGAAGATCGAACGAGTGATGCTCGTGTTCAATCCGGATGCCAATTAACGGAAAATCGAAAAAGTTTGTTCGCTTGACCGCAGCCAAACGAATTCACGTATTCTATGTACTGTGTGTATCGCACGATTCCTCATGGCTGTATCCCAACAAAGCGACGGATAGAAAATGGTATTAATTGAATGGAATTGTTTTTAGAAAATTTCAGTCATTTTCCATTTTCCAGAGGCAGAAGGAATTTTTCGCGTCGGCGATTGAATTTTCAAAATTCGTCATTTCTCGAATACCAAATTTAATTGATATTCGATGGGATAAAATGTAATTCGAAGAAGAACGGTTAGACGTGTGAGGGTAGTAACGCAATGAAGCGGAAAATGCAATTTTCCACTCCAAACCGTATAATTGTTGGAATCATTAATCACCGGTTTAGTAATCGGCAATCATCGCCATCCACTTCCGGCAAAGTTTCCGATACTTTGAATAGCGAGTTAACCTCGTGTCACTGATTTCCAATATTATTACAAGACGAATTATGCAAGTAGCCCTTCGTTTCGTTGAAGATCTCACCAGCACCGGAACTACCCTTGGTCCCACCTCTCTATACTCCTCTACGTCATCCGTATGTTCTACCCTCCCCCTCTACTCTTCTCCATCGCCCCGCTACGCTCCCTTCCACACACCTCGATGCTCTCTACCATTAATCTTCTCCATTGTTCCCTAGAAGCGAAACTCTGGATTCTGGAATGCTTACGTACCGAGTGCCGATCCCCACCCCCTACCGTTCCGTAATGTAACCATATCAGAAGATATTCGCATGCGAAGATTCCAGCAGGAAATCGTGTCTCGTAGAACAATCAAGGAGCAAATAAAGTATGAAGCGAAGAGAGAGAGGGGGGGAACAAGAATAAAAAAGAAAACTATAAAAAGATATATACATAAATTAATCTCAGCAACCATCAATGTACGCAATAATAATATATCATGCAGTAATAAAAAAAATAAGGCAATATGATCAATCGTTTGTAACCACTCAGATCATCATTTTTTAGGCCTAGTCAAAAAAATGTATTGAGCTTCAATAGCACTCAGTGTGAACAGTGACTATGTGTATAAGTGGTGTCGGGGGCGACCTGGTCAGTCGACCTAGAGGGGTCGTGGAATGACTAGCTGAATGTAGGAGATGTGTCTCCAGGGGGAAGACCTGGCAAAAGAGGGTACGCATTACGAATGACGGGATCAGAGGGTAGCGATACGTCAAGAGATCAGCGACCTTACCCGAGAAGGACTTGTCTACTGATCTCAACTAGTTTCTCCACTGATATTTGAACTGACACCGAGCCAAGTGTCGCCAAGGGATACAGCCCTGGTTTCCCGGCTCGATTTGTCACTGGCACGTTACCCTTATTTCGCTTGATCCACGTCATTAGGATACTGGCCATTGGGCCTTGCGCAAAGTGGGTGACTTGAAGAACCTGAAAACACCTGACGCAATACTCGATCTGATCCATTGGGAGGATATTTTCAATAATACGATGAGGTGGGAGGTACATAAAAAAAAAAGTATCTGAAACAATACGAATAAGGCATGAAAGGCATGGCCACATGAATTATTTAATTTATAAATGAATTAACAATCATTACCAACTTTAGAAAAATTATATGTACCAATTAATGTGCATTCTTTGTAGACACCTTTTTTCTAATATTACGGGTATTTAGCCTTGCGATAAATTAAGCTTGCAGATTTTCTGTAAAAGCGCAGGATAACGTACAATAAATTATCATACCTGCCACTCACGCGAACGAAACACAAGGCAGACGAAAGCTCGGTAAACATTTGACATCAATGAACAGACTTTGGAAATACAAACCAGCACGAAGACTACCACGTGATAACCCAAGCACTAATGTTAACGCATGATAGGATGATTAATTCAAGCGTGCTGCAGACGCGAAACGCGTTGTGTCACGGCATATCAGAATAATCGTTAATTAACCATGTAAAAGTATCGTGTTAACAAGAACATGCCTCGTACCCTGTTATCACTCCGAATCATCGAATACCCTTAAACACCCTCGTAAAACATAACCTGTACCCCCCTTCAAAAAAAAAAACAATTTTTATGCACACATAAAACCTCAACGTGTCGAGCAACGTCCTATTCAAAAATTGCATTAAAGCGACTCTTATCCCCTCTGATTGCACTACAGTGCAAACGCAAAAGATAAGAAGATAACATGGATTACCTAGTTAAAGGGCATAACGTTATCCCTCATCAGGCAACTATCCAATTACATAGATATAGATAATACAGCCAGAGTCGGAGCATCGACGTAAGATGCTGCTGTCGCTTAACTAGCAATAACCTCATTATACCGAAGACTCAAGATGCTCCAATTAGTTATAACCATCCCTAGGAGATTACCAGAGCGAGTAATCTAGGATGGCGTTCCATGACATGCATAGAAATCTTATTAAAGGAAATCGCTGGGATGCACCGAGATAGGGGATGTTGGGCTGGACCAGTAACCGAGGCAGATTAGACAGTCGGCTAATGCAATGTCCCCACGGATTATCAACGTACCGAGTTACGAGTCCATCATAGTACATCACCCAGGGTCTATACTATCTAGAGCGAGGATGACTTCGCAGAGAATGCGCTAATCTAACTTCTGTTCTCAAGGCAAATCCACAGAGTACTCGATCCACCCCCAATTTGACCTGCAACATCCCGCGTTAGTAAGCTGCCTGTAACAGCAACCCCCCCGCCCCCTTGTCTTAATGAGGCATTTCAAACCCAACCTAAAAGACCGACCAACCGGACGACCCACGCCATCAGATTACAAGCCTGACCCCGTGGCTACACTCGCTTTAAACCCCATACCTGAACGTTGGCTTGATTGTCGGCACTGTAATGGAACCAGCTAAGCGCCATTGACGAGCTTAAGCCGCGTTCACATTTTCCTTGAGACACTGGATTACTCGAGGCGTCTTGGCGTTTAGTTTATCTTGGGGCATTATACGTACCGTCGTTACGTACGACGTAACAGAATTATACGCTACTATGAAAACACTTGGTTAATGCACTTTGGATGCGTCTGTAGCTTCTGGAGGAGTTCAGGCGAAATCGGCAAACGTTCGTGAAGTTTTCTCAGCTTGCCTGCCGCTTCGATCGCTACAGGAGCAGGATATACAGACGTCTCCATGTTAAAGAGGAACTCTTCGTTCGAATGGATCCAAGTTTTTTTTTTCTTTTTTCGTAAAAGATCGTTAAATACTTTGTGGCCTATTGTTGAATGATCTTTTCTAATTAAATAGTCCACGGTATATAATACGTAAGGCTTGGTATCGACTTTTTCTTCAATACGTATACACGCTTATGTAGCACGGAAAAAGTTTCTTGTATCTAAGCTACGCTCGCTACTATTTGTCCGAACAAATAAGAATCTACTTGAAGTTTGACGTGCGAATTCTCATTGCAAAGGCAACTGCGCCGAGGGTCTTGTTTACCGACGTAGGAGTTATTTCAGCTAAGATTTTAGTACGGCTAACGTTTTGGTAGTCTGCCGTCATTATCCTTCGTGCGGGTAAGTGGCTTTTGTAGATACGGGTTCTATGGATTCGGAGGGTCCTAATAGCGCTGTTCCACTGTTGATTCAACGATCATGAGAATCTGCCATTAGTTTCAGGAAAATGCTTAAGAATCAAATGAGCTATTAAGCCGACCTTCCATAGCGAGGATAATTTTAATTGAGAGGAAAGAATTTTATACAGAAAGGCAGACAAAGAGGTACGATGTAGAATAGCGTTACTGAGGTTAGGTCCACTTGCTTTTTTTAATGGAATCATATTGAATTCGCGAAGCTCTCATTAAAATTGCCCAAAGTATTTCTACGATCTAAACGCAATTTACATATGTATTTGCGTATGCAAAAGTGAGTGATGAAACAAAAGAACGGGGGGGAAAAAAAGAGAATTTTGCGAAACGGAATAAAAAAATTGCACAGTCGCATAAGCAAACCTCACTCATCTTCAACCTTATCTCTAATGAGCAAGCCAGACATTCATCCTCAAGTAGGTTAGACTAAAATCGTGAAAACGGTTTTGATCATTCAAGATACGTTAATGAGCACGGGCCATTGTTTATCAAGCGTCGGGGCTGATGATTCTCCTGCAGACTGACTCATTGACTGAAATCCGTATGAATAAAGATTTTTTTTACAAAAGGCGCGAGCTTCGGCCCTCGTTACGTCACGTAATAACGCCACGCGAAGAATCGTGGCTGCGGCAAACAAATCATGAGACAAGAAATAAAAAAATTATGTCCAACGAACACGACAGGAAATAATATTCAGCATCACGTTGACCTCTCAATTCATCCGACCCTTGTTTCAAGTCCCGTCATTATATATTTTTTTCAGTTTTTTTTTTTCCAGAAACCTTAGACTACCCTGCGACCATAAGCATGGGTAACAGTCTGCAAAGTATTTTTTAAGCGCTACCCAAGTCCATACTGAAACCACGTTATAAAGGAAGACACGATAAACCTTGCGATTAAAGGTTACAAGCTCTTCAGGAAAGAGACTCCTAAGAAAGCTCACGAAATCCCTTTCAAGCTGGACATACGAATAGATAAAAAGTTCGCAGGTAAAATTCAACGTATTTATTCCGTAGAAAGGATTTGTTAAGAGCGAACTAAAAAAAGACTATGAAGAAGGCATTATATCTGAGACTCAAAATGGAGCATATATCATTACTGTGTTACTCTCTGTAATTCATTTCACTATCTTTCTATTCTGTATCGTCAGGATCTATTGCACGTTCTCGCCATTGAATATGGAGAGGAAAATGGATCATGAATTATCCTCGGCTGACTTCGCATGGCTGTACGTAGTTTACGGTCTTCTTTATCTGACGATGCTGCTCTTTGAATATTTTTGCCGAATGACTAAATTCACGTCGCGTCTCGTCCAAGTAACGATGCAATAAATCAAGAGGAAATTGAGATAATACGAACTTGAGTTATTTAATTAAGCAGTACTACCAACCCAGAACCTAGAACACTCGATCGAAGGTCTCGCTCGAAACTCTTATGTAATCTGATCAAAATTATTAATATCAGGTAAAAAAAAGTAAAGGCATGCAGTCAATCTAAAAGATTTTGATTACTTTATAAATGTAGTGATATGAAATAATTTTTTAAACTTTTTTCTTATCCTTATCCGACCTGCGGAACAAGCCTCTAGTACTACTGAAACTTTTCAGGGAAGGATATACAAGATACTACCTATGAAAAAGCTTCTTCTTAAAGTTTCTTCTAGAGCCGCAACAACCTAAAGGCCTCCCTCCACGTTCGACGTAAGGAGTCTGTAATACGCAGGCAAAGGCCTACACACGACTTTTGCGTTTCCCTCAGTGCCAACTAAAATTGCCCCCAGCGGTGACACATTGACTGTACCAATATGCCGGCGGGCAAAGGACCTCCAAGATATTCAAATCGTAAAAAGGTGAACACACTACCTGTCGCGTCCCACTCGCGAGCACACGCGATCTCTATCGCCGCTTTGAGAACGCACCCTTCTCCCGGCACCCCGTACAATTCCATTCGAGCGTATAATGCCGAGTGCAAGCTCATAGCTGGTGCCTGCGACGTCTTTGCATGAAGTTCAGGTTCAAAGAGCGACGACCTTAAAGACAGTCAAGAGAATTGTTACTAGGAAACGGACATAAAGTGGCTCAAGCTTCGCTTGGGGTGACCAACCGTGAGCTGGAGGAGAGTACGGGAGAGGTGAGAATAAAGAGAAAGAGAATGTATAAGGGAAATAAAATGGATGAAGGACAGATGGTATCCTGGATACGACGTTACTTGAGGTATAAATAGATGAAAGTTTCTCACAATGCTCTCGTCTAGGCTCTGAATGTGATATGTAGGTATGTACGTACACCTACTTACAATATACAGATAACGGACTATACCCAGGGAAACTTTATTTACTCGATTTTCTTTGAGGCTTTTGCACCATAGGTAACCTTAGTATTTCGTCGGGTTGGTACGACTGCTTTTACGTTGAAATAAGATACGGCGTAACTTTTTATCTTTGACAGGAATGCTGCGTCTCGTAGGGAAGTATATGATAACAGGAGAAGAAAAGTACATTGAGATGTGCATGAGGGATATCAATTGACACTTTTTTCGTTGAATGAAAAACGCCGTTCAGTATATTCCGTTAACATTTTACAATTTCAATATCGTCTTAAGGGGGCTGGACAAAAAATTGTTGGTCGATTAAGGTCAAATTTATATGTAAAATTGAATGGACTATAAACGAGGAGAAGTTTGTATGAATTTTTTCGAAAAGTGCTTCGATCCATTTTCACATTCGTTTGCGCGACTTTCTCGTCATCGGCAGGTACATTTTACATAAAGAAATCACTCTATGAGATTAAAGTTTGCTCACTGCCTTTTATTCGCGTAGGCAAGTAAACGCGGAGGCAGTCGATTCCCTAAATTGTTGAATGCTTCGTCAACGACAATGGTCCACGAAGGGAAGGGAGAAGTTGTGCCCTGAAGTTGCTTCAATGCCGAAACCCCTCGACAGAAGAAAGACGTGAAGCAACGAGGGGGGCCGGGGGGGGGGCAGAGTAGAAGCAAGCAAAAAAGCCATCACTCTGGGTGGCTTTATCGTTCACACGCATGATTTAGCTCCGCGCCCCAAATAATCGTCGAGCATCTTCCGATGTGAACGACGCGGTTTAAATTCGCCCAAGATAATCATGCTCGACGAAGGGAATCCCAGAGTAGAGCCATGTTAACTACAAAGCAGATTATCACGTCTTATCAGTGGGATGTTCCTTGATTTCGCATAAAGCAGCATAATAAAAAAAATTTACTACCCCTAAAATCCCACGTAGCCATAATATTTTTTATTAAAAAATATACATATATATACCCGAACGTAAATTAGGGACGAGAAATAATAAAATCACGAAGGTCATTCAATGCATTGGATATTTCGATAAGAGCACCTGGAGTGTCATTATGATTGTATACGACTTCGATAAAGGGTTGAAATGCTCCCAAGTATTTAATCACCTCCAAATAATAAGCATACAATTACATTGAGATGAGAGAAGAAAAGTTGAAAAATATTACAAAGATTGATACCAATGAAATGACATTTTACAAGTTTTCAAATTTGACTGGTCTAACGTTAAAAAAAAAGAAGCCTAAGTCCCCTTACGGTGACTAGAGGATCGAGTGGGTCACACTCGGCCACACGCGACGCAACTCCATCTCAGCACAGTTCCACCTTCTAACCTGTGACATCATCATGTGGAAGCCGCGGCTCCTGAGTAGCTTTTCATCCGAACCATGCATCTCCCTCTCCTTCTGGACCACCCTTCTATTCTTCTCGTTCTCCCTCTCTCCAAACCCCTTACGCACCCTTCCATACCCATCATGCTATTCTCTACCTCATGCGAGGACACTTCTCCTCTTTGCGTCACAAGCTCGAAATACACCTTACGAAGTATGGAATATCGGCGATGGTTCACACGTGCGCGTGGCTACCCGCCATTGCTTTACGGAGAAATTTGTTGCCAACGTACGGGATAAAATTTTATGACTCCTAACCGCGAATTATGGTCCCACGTCAATTCCTCTGTCGTTTGATATAGGGTGCTTTTGTGGCTTATCGAATTCCAAAGGAGAAAGGGCATCAACAATGGTCGTTCAATACTTTTCCAATGGATACCCCTATATATAGATCGTGCGTGTATGTACGTATCCACTTCTCCGTTAAAACTATTTCACGAAGATGAACGACAGATTCCGATCTACAGTGTCGTAAAGCATTAATAAGGAAGCGATGCTGGGAAATAATAGGGGGTCAGCTGCATAGGGCGGATGTCATCAGCAGCCGCAGTATAAAAAACACCCCCCGTCGTATCGCACAGAGAACAGCATAACTCACACGTGTCCAGGACCACGGCACCCCCTCGCCATTCTCTCCACTTTTTCTCTCCGTTGCTGCTAAAATATTTATCCATTCGCGACTCGCAGGGATGTCGTGACGTAAAAAAAAAAATGCTTACGTAGTTCAAAATTATACGTGATACTGAAAAAAAAAAAGGTCTCTACCAAACCTATGAATGATATCTAAGCTATACTGACGAATGGCACTTGATCATTACATAACATTATTTCCCTGTACCAATACCATAACGAGGTCACTGGACGTCCAGCTTCCCTAGTACCTGTTAATTATGGACATTAAGCTGGTAAAATTATATAAGTTTTTTTGGACTCCTTTCCCAGGATCTAATTCAATGCGCCATAAGTACTGAAAGCTCAGGGATCCATCCATGAGGATCCTATAAAGGTAATCCGGCTCAGTAGTCAGCCTGTATGACCGTTGCGTATCAGCTCTGGTTGCACGGGCCATTAGTAATTCTACGCACGCGACAGGTACCGATGACTATAGAAAAAAGCAGATCAAAAAAAGAAGATCAAGATAAAACCGCCAGGGACACAGAATTGTACCGATGGTAAAAAGTGACGAGACAGGAGCTTTACGGTAATCCGATTACAAAGAACCCACGCTACTCAACCGATTCAATTAACGGAAAAACCCACGGGAGAGGATTTCGCGTAGCGAGGTTATTGCACGGTACGAATGGTCCATGGAGGCTGTGCTTTGGATCGCGAAGTCAACGTTAACGACGTTATTTTACGACTGTCAAACGAAGCGAAAATTTTTGTTCAGCTTGTACCAGATTGTGAACACGTATGAATCGGCAGTCGGATCTGTGATGAAATTCAACCGTCTAACCCATGTGGTGCAGGAGTTACGGTTGATCTATGGTTGGGTTGCCGCGTATACGTATATCCGCCTTTGTGAATATTTAAAAATATTTTTCCCCCGCTCCACCCTGTTTCGCTCTAAATAACTAACCTACCATCGGTAACCACTTAGACGGTAACAGGGGGTTGAAAACCAAGGACCTATTTGTCTTCCTCCCTTTTTTCGCCCACCCGTTGGATAAAATGAAGTTCAGTGCGTGTCCTATCTGTCCACTCTGTAGAGATCACTAACCTATTACCGACCTACTGCACACCCCTATGTTATATACTCACGCCCTTATATACGTTCCTCGTATACCATTCGACTCATAGATTCTATAGACCCTTTTCCCATAACCGTGGAAAGTATAATACGATATAAGACAGTCCAGGTTGGAGTATGGCCATTGCGTAAGAGTCTTCAAAACGCTATCAAAATTTATACTTTTCCTTCTGATTCTCATCCGACCCGACAAAAATCACTCGCACGGAACTCCATTACTGCATACATAAAGATTCCTGACAGAAAAGGCTGCCAGAGAATGACTTGGCTGTTCAGCGAATAGAACGAAAGCAGAGGGAGATTTGGGTTCTGGTCAGCTAGGCCGATGCTATACCAGATAGGAATGAATCTATCAAGGTGGCATCTGAAGGACACATATGGGATGGATTGGAAGTGCTCGGAAGAGCGTCAAACCGATAACCCCTCTGGGTACCCTTATGTGAGCTATAAAATAAAGACCCAGCTAGATTTTGCACGAACGATCGTTCTGCTCCGACCAAGGATGGTGTTCACAGTTTTCACAGGTGCCAAAAATGAATCCCAAGAAATCATCAGGATACTACATAATCGTGCCTAGATTCTCAAATCATAAAATTCTGCTCGTATTCCTAGCAAAAATGATATGTATTCCAATCCCTGAAAATCGACGTCACTGCGTGCCTCAATAGTGGAAAAAATATCGCTGCTTCAATAAACCTGCAGAGGATCGAGTTCTTTCCAAACAGCAACGTGGCAGTTTCGCACGACGTTGCACGCGATTCCGGGTCCTGGTTGTCGTTCACTCTGCTTTTCCTCCTACGATCTTTCGAAGAAAGAAAACAAAAATTGCCCAACTAGTGCCAAAGCAGAAAGCACAGTAGTTATTCTGCACGCAACACATCCAAGCTCGTGCATCGTCCGCGAGTAACGGATTGAACGAGCGAGGATAAAAGTACAGTGTAGGAGATACAAGGGTGAAAGGTGAAAAAGATATAACAAGATGAGGGGACGGGGGGGGGGGGGGGGGTTATAAACTTACTGTAAAAACAGTTTGACGTTACCAACATAAATCCATGGTGAAGCGCGATCCACGTGACCGTTAATAGACGCAACGTACTTGGGACGCAAACCAATTACCGGAAGAGCCAATTATTAATTACTTCGCGATCACGGCCAGCCAGAGATTAGGTACTCGACAGAGGCACATGCGCTGATGAACGAGATAATTGAGTCATGCTTCGAAAAACGTAATCAAACTAGAATAGCGAGTTGTTTCGTCGAATGGAACCTCATCGAGCCTCAATTGCCAGGACCCAGGATAAAATATAATATATCAAGATAAGACTGAGACACGAGGTGTGAAGAGATCGTGCAATTTGCAGGGGGATGAAAAATGATAATTCAAGATAAAAAGATAGGGCCAAGACAAGGGATGATTCCGCCACGACTACATTAGCCGGCTTATCCTCTCTCATTATGCGGACCGGTGATCACACCCCACGTAGGGGTTCCAGACCAAGAACCACCACCCCAGCCACGAGGTTCCCCTCCAGCACTTCTGCACTTTGCTCGACCTGCCCAGCACGTGAAGTCTATGCTTCTAATTAACCACTCTTAGTGCCAGCAGTAGCAAATCAAGAATTCTGATGTCGCACAATGGCGCAAAGGGGGTTGGGAGTTTAGTATAGCTCAATTTTAACCAGTCTCCGTTACCTACCCTATTCTACCTGAATGACTTACTGGTACAAGGTGCAGGTAGACCAGGTAGGCATTACGCAGCCGAGAGGGAGGGAACGACCAATTGGTAAATGATGGAACAACAAACAATTATCGCAAAAGGCTTAATGAACTCCGGTAACGAAAAGCCGGGTGTGCTTAATTCCACGAATATATTTCAAGACGTTCCTGGACCAAGAGACTCGTAAAATATGGCTGTGCTTACTGGACCAACTAAACGTACTGTGTGTTGCTAGCTCGCGTCTCGCCTCACGAAAGATACTCTTCTCTTCCTAGCTCTTAAGGACACGCATTTACCAAGACCGGAAATTGGTTTCCTGCTCAGAAGTTAATTCACGTCTTCGTTGTATAAGTTAGAGAGAGAGAGAGAGAGAGAGAGAGAGAGATGGTAGTAGGGTCCACCGCTTCTCAATTTGTCTTCCAAGATGGAAGCTGTGGCTATGCGCCATCCTCTGGACTTTGAATAAGTATCGTATTTGACGTCATATCGTGATTGGTGGACGCGCGAGAAGAACAAGAAGAAAACTGAAAGAAAGTTATATAAGCCGGATCTCCTCCAAGTTGCTGTTAACGTATTAACAGGTTATATATCGTGACAATGATACATACTTGCGGATTCTACCAGGGCAAGGATTTATAGGACGATACGTGGATACTGCTATAGCTAGCTACCGACCTATGTTATACCTACTGGAGGCGAAAACTTTCTTAGGAAGCTATGCGGCTAGCGGCGTCAAGACGCTGCCGGGAGATAACGTCGGTAGGAAGTGGGTGGAGGAGCTTGACTGAAGACAAGTAGGGTAGTTTTATACCAAGTACTACGTGCACGGGTTTATTTGGCACCTTCGACAAACAATAGCAACCTGGGCCA
Source organism: Calameuta pygmaea (assembly GCA_031762395.1). Taxonomy (NCBI): domain Eukaryota; kingdom Metazoa; phylum Arthropoda; class Insecta; order Hymenoptera; family Cephidae; genus Calameuta; species Calameuta pygmaea. Next base: position 1,760,196 of record JASANN010000517.1, on the reverse strand, counting down.
AGGGATCGACCATATCGAGGGTGGGCATCTAGAAGAGGTTACAATCAGACTCATGGAATCGATAGAAATTGGCTCTGATATCAAAGGGTAGAGCGAGAGAGATATGTATATATGTATACTATACTAGACCGAATAAACGAATAGTCACTTATAAGATACAAAAGGTCGCCTATCAGGAACTTCTATGGAATGTACTGTAGTTGAGTATGGTTATATAGGTATTGAAATTTTATTATTATCAAATATTGGCGACCGAGTAAATACGCATAAAATCTTAACGTATCAGCATCGTGGTTTTTACATTTCAGAATCTCGTAATTCTATCCAATAAATACGATGGAGTTGACAGTAAAAAAGTTTCCGAGATGCGCCAGGAACAATCGCGTATTATCGTTTTCTGGATGATCGTCACCTCGAATGAAACGCCCGATCGATATGTGTTCGGATGGTTGAATAAATCGACGAATCTTTATGAGCCATATTTCATTATTTTTGCCTCGAACGGTTCGGCGTTAAGATAAGCCAATTTTGATGACAGCCCAAACGAGGCCAATTTCCTTTCGACGCGAAGTTAAGGAACTCAGTTATCTAACAAAAACATTTTCTGCCCGACCAGGTGTATCCAGCAGTATTGGAAAATTGGTACAAAGGCCTGCGTCAACCATATTGGAAAATTGTGTAGTTTGAGGCGACGTGTACTAACCTAACTTAAAATTCAGTTAACCGAAAGGCAGAGGAAAAAAAAATCAAACGACAGCGTCGCGAGTTGCACAACCACGATTTGGAAACAATGCAAGTTGTTTGAATCAAGTGAAATCGTCCGAAAGACTTTATCGACCTGAATAACAAAGAAAAAAAAAAAAAACAATTTTTTAAGCTTTTCTCATAAAACTTTCAATGCCGTTGCAATTCCCTTGCCGGGCGTTTCTGCTAACCTAACCTCCTATGGGAAATGCGGTATTGGAATCGATGCATTTCCATCGCTGGTGCTATACATAATTTATAATACAGGACGCACAGGCCACTCTGCACTTCGCTATGTGAATTTCCGCTTGAGAGTCACGCTGGGATTTATCGAGACTGTCGATCACGAGAGTTTCGACCACCTGAACCTCCAAGCAGTTTAAGAGGGTGACCGGGCGGGACCACTCTTCTGTGGAAAGTCTCGAGATACGAGCAACAACGGTAAATCGAAAATTGGAGTGTTATTTCTTCCGAGAAAGTTACTAGCTAGTGGAAAATAGAATTTCATGGCTTTACGAACTTCTCGAGCTGTATTATTTTCCACACCGTACACGATAATGACAGCGTGGGTATTTACGAGGGAAAAAATATGAGCTACACATATAATAATACTATAATCATATGGACTTACCCATACACTCAGAATGTTTATGACTCACCTGAAACAAAACAAAAAGTTTCTCTTATCATACCGAACAGAATAAAACGAACAGAAAAATATGACAAAAAACAAAGGACGCACTTAAAAAGATAATAACAATGTGACGAAGATTATCATGAATAAAAAAAAAACATAACGCGAATAGCAAGAGTGATAAAAAAAATTATTCACGACATTCAGGGCGTTTCCATAAAACAGCAAGGGGCGCTGGCAGATCTCAACCCCACGTGCGCTTAGAAAGAACAGGGACCGGAGGGCATTTTAAATTAACTTTCTTTTCTTCCCAAGCAACAAGAATCCGGTCCAGGAAAGTTTATGAAATATTTCGGGCGCGCAAGAGGAGACGGGAGTCTCCAGGGACGAAGGTTCTCTTTGACGACGTCTACCCAACCCCAGCGCCTCAATACGGTACCCTACCCGTAACTATCATATAATGTCTACAACACCATAGCTACGTCATACATAGCCTGTACTAGCGATCAAGCGACACTTTCAAATATTAAATAAAATAAGTGCAAAGGGCACATAGGGGAGACAGGACACATCCTCTTCGCGACTCTTCGCATCCCTTCACTACCATCCGTATCCACCCTTCTTCTTCTTCTCATCGCCTCGATCGGCTCCGTCTCCTCCGAATACGCTAATGGAAATGGGAAAATAACATCGAGCAAGCAAAGAAGCAAGAAGCAGCCGAACGTGCCAGAGGAGCGACGACGACGACGACGACGACGACAACGAAGGTTTCTCCCTAGCGAAAGATACGCCAAGGGTAACATTTTAATGAATTGGAAACTGCTTCGTAAACAAACTTCGGATCCACCCCCGATTCACGGTAAACATAAATGAACCGGTGGAACCGGTTAAAAAAAAAATGGATAAAGGGAGAGAAATGGGGAAAAACAACAATCGTTCTAGCATTAATGAACCGTGAATATTCTTTCGGGTCATTAACCAAGGCTAGTAGTCGATACCTTCGATAAGGTCAGATTCTCTCTAATGATCTCTCAGATGCTACACGCTCATTTGGAAGGACTTGAAATATGCACTATTAACCAAGTGGATATGCGTCTACAAGTCTAGTGTGTACTTCACGTTTACTACCATGGGGAACTAATGAATGTTAAGGCGAATCCACAGCGACCTTGTGCGTGACGGTGTAATATAAATTCACTGTACGCCAGAGTACGTTTGAGATACAAGTACCCGGAACAAGAGGGTAGATACTAGAAGGCTAGTCTGCAATAAGCGAAAGTGGGCGACAACGATAAAGAATGACAAAGAGTGTACCGGGTGTGCGCATGGGACTATTAAAAAAAAAAAAAAATTCGTAACACGAAGCGTCTTCATCGAGCTACAAACTTTGAGGGTAGACTTAGCCCCGTTATCAATATTGATTTCCTCGAGGCTCTAAAGCCGAATCGAATAGGCTACCCCCGCGCCTTGTGTCCGGATGATCATTGGCGTTACCATGTTCTCTCTATTATTTTTCCTTTTTAGTTTCCCTGCTATTGTACAAAAGCTATTTGACGTAGGGTGAATAATTTTGGTCTTCCGTGAAGCTGCCGTGCGTGTTTGCATTTATACAAAAGCCGCTTGGGTTCTCTGACCTAAGTTAAAATTAGTCCTAAGTACATGTATCTAGAAGTTAGACGCCACGACGATGAACCAGGAATGCCGATTTCTGTTAGGGTCTACCGCTCCCTCCGGATTCCCCTAGATACGTACTGTATGTATATATGTATGTATGTAAAATCATCGCTGAACTCGATCTAACCGTTTATCTAATCTTTTACCAATTTGTGTCGTTCGAATGAAAACAAGCCTTCAAGGCGTATACCTCAGCATAGAAAATCACATTGAAGCCACAGATTGAATTTTAGGAAAACAGCCCTCGTCTCTTGTGTACCTATTCGCTCTCAGTCGCGCATCCCCCCTCGAAATCTCTCAGCCGCTTACTCGGCCGCTTGCTCTCGACAAACACTTGTTGAGATGCCGCCCGAGGAGGTATCAATAAGGCTCACCGAAGTCTGTTATGTCAAATTTTGTAATTATGTAATAGCTGGCAGAGCGAGCCACAGAAAAACGTTGGCAGTTAAGGACGAAGGATAATTTACAGCCCCAGTGGGGAGAATCGAGCTAATGTCGATAATTGCTCAGATACCATCGACAGAGGTATGAGGGTAAGGACGCTAAACTATAAATAAGACTTCTCTTTCGTGTTTTTTGGCGTTCCTTTCTCTAGAGAATTATCGATCACTACCGGCGTCGGTATTTACGACAGGAAGAAACTGTCGTCGTTTCGGTAACGATAGGTTCCCCTTCGATCCAATTTCACGTTGACCAATCCAAAAAAAAAGTCACTGTTGAGACTGTATCGAGCGACACAATTGGTGCGAGCCAGCTAAACAGGTTGTAGACAGGTAAGAGAAAACAGCAAAAGTCTTACTTAAATTTAATTCGACGACGAAAAGCTCGAAAAAGTGCACTATGGTGTATTCGAGGGATCTTATATAGTTGTTAACGAGTGGGTTGACATTTTCAGATACAAAGTTTGTCATTTACAGTAGGAAAACCTGGGAGGATGTGAAGTGTCTGACGATGCAGACAAGATCCTCGACAGGAACTTTGAGAAATTTGCTGAACTTTAAAACTTTGATACTCTCTGCTCCTTCTCGATACCACATGCAACAATATACTTTCACAGTCTGCCATTTTCGAATATACTACTCAGAGTTAATACAATAGTCTTCCCGGACCTGCTTCATACTGTGGCTGGAAGGGTCTGTATAAATGATAAAAGAAAAAAAGAATGAACAAAGTTAAAGGGACAAAGATGTCACTTAAGAGAAAAGAGACACCTATCCGTACATCCCCTTTAAATAGACGGCCTACTCCACGAGATCTTCTCACCGAAAGCTTTTAGCCTAAGGGGTCTTTCATGACGCGTACCGTCTCCACTACTCTTTCCAAGATGTACAATTTCAGCTCCCACCGATAGTTCCACTTCCTGATGCTTTCCAATACCAAAGTGCAGAACGAGAGCAGCAAAGTAACCCAGAAAAAAAAGTGTCAGATCGCTATGCGATTCACGACACACATTGTAAACTAATGCAAGAAAACGGACAGGTGCCAACATCGAACAGCCGTATCTCAAAATTTTGATAAGGAAATCACACCTCCGAACCCTTACATGCTATCAGTATAACAGTCCCAATAATGTTTCACGAGTCTGGGAAATGGGTAGGTAAGCCAACAAGTCTACAGCTGCGATGTGATAAAATGAATTTTATCGTGACTACCCAGTGCAACTACAAGTCAATGTATAGATCATCCCACAAAGCAGTCCAATACAATTACCATAGTGGAAGCTACCACTGCAAATACCACTACCCTTGACATGCATTTGTCCTCCTATCACCCCTGACCATCCCCCTCTGTGTCTATACTGCGTTTCGTTACTCACGTTATCCTGTCTTCCTACCCTTCAAATCCCTTTATCACCAACGCACTCACACTCTCGATTAGAGCTCCTATACCATGAGACTATACGGTGCTATCGAAAACACACCCTAGGGTAGCAACTACCAGTCCGCGACGAGCTGCTGGACGCTGATGGCTTTGGAGCTTTTTCCAAACTACATAAACATCCAGATGTAGATTTAAGCTGACAAAATCAGGATCAATGGTAGACGTGATAGTTCTCGAGAATGTTTAGATTCGAAAAGGTAAACGTTAAATATCGGATATCACAGATGGAAATGTAAAGAATCAAGAATTCCGATGAATACAGACCATTATTGATTGATATATATATATATATAGACATACTTTGGTAAAGTAGAAAAGTATATCCTGCATATCGATACGCATTTGCCAGCGAAAGATATTACTCCTTTTTTATATTTATTGTAGCATTACTTATCGTTGATGCACATAACGTGTCTTTGGAAGGTGCCTCGTATTTTTCAATGCTCAAAACAGATTTTATGGGTTACTCGAAACAGTAAACTTACCTCTCTGCACTTTGGACGCGGATGCTCCAGCTGACGACGCCTCAATTTCCGGTGGTTCACCGCGATTCTTCACAAACTGCCAATCTTCGCGTAGCTTCTTTAACTTTTCCTAGAGAACAAAAAAAAAAGCATTGAACGTTATAATCATTGATTTCATATCCACTGTCGATAACTTGATAACCAAATATAAACCTCACCTGGAGCTCAACGGATATTGGCTGCTTTGCTGATTCGCATTCTTTCTCTATGTTGGTATAATTTTCAAGAACATCCTTCACTTCCATCTCACGATCCATTACAGCGATCTGTAAATGTAAATATCAGGGGCGTAAACAACCAAGTTAACATAGAGGTAGCCACTCCTGCTTCGAGAACTCGAGTACACTTACCATGATATTATCGATGACTTTAGTTCGTTCCTGCTGCGGTAATTCACGAGAAATATTAAGCCTCGTGCGAGTTTCCATTACCCACGTCATCACAGTGTCCAAACTGTGTACGTATTTCTTCAGGGACGTGAGCTTATTTTCGACGTACTCGCGATGAGATGAAAGATTTGTGCCGGCCTGAAATGCGCATATAAAATTTTGCAAGGATAAATACGTGACGGTAACGCCCTTAGGCGTAAAACACAAAGTATAAACAATATGTATAGAGGCAGAAAATTAAAAAAAAAACACATTAAAATTCCCGATTTGGAGTACCAGTATCGCTAGATTGAAATTTACATATAAAATATATCAAAAGAATAATAATACCTTCTCCATGTCGATGAAAATCTTATTGTAGTCTTCCTCGCTACGTGGAATATTATGCTGATTGCGCAGCGCCTCCATGCTTCTTCTTCGGGAGATCAATTCTTCTTCTCTTGCCTGGGTAGAAATAAATTAAGTGAAAAAAAAATGTTGCGATAAAATATTAACAATTACGTTTATTTCTGGTGTATGCACCGCCGTTATTTGTGGATCACTGAACTATAAAATCTCTGTGGGATAAGACCTATTTTCAGGGCAACCCCATGCTAATCAAATACGTCCACAGCCGTACGGAAATAGCTGGTTTACTTTACTGTTATTATTGGCTACCGTACGGTTATTAGTACGGCCCTTTGTTTGATAAAGGTTATATTGTATCCAGGAAAACATATTGCTAAAGTAGACAAAAATTGGAGTTCAATGCTATTTGAGTCTTGGCACGGATCACCCACCAGACTCAGGAAACATGGCGTTATTATTAGGACGGAATTCGTTTTATTTAATTGCACTGCAGTCAAGTCTCGAAATATCAAAGTGCAATACGAGGAAGTGCAGATAAAATTTTGATGTGCCCTCACATTTCAAAGCCAAATTTACGTTGTCATAAGCATACTAGTGCAGTTAGAGTAAACGTCAGAAATGTTTGGAATGTGATGATGGTATCACTGTGATACATTACATCACTATCAGACTATTGAATTGCATTACGACATATCAATTAAATTATAAAAATTATTAGACAACAAGGCTGAATTACCAAATTCAATTTATGGGAGTATATTGATGTAACTTTACAAACTGTCAGATTTTAATGAATAAAATGTAAAGGAGACGTACAAAAATTATATCAATTGTTTTAATATGATTCACGAGTCAGAATATTGAAGTAACGAATAATACCGGTTATAATTAAACGTAAATATAACCAAACGTACCTTAATCATAGACAGTCTTATTGAGAGTGAAGTGTCATCTGACGGATTAGCTGTGGAAGCCCGTAAAGAATTAACTTGATCGATGATATTGTACGCAGCATCCAATACTCTGTCGTCGTTATTAACTTTCTTTTCCATGGCGAGATTCCTTAAATCACAAAATATTTTTCAGTACATTCAAAACCGACCTATAGCAATAGTCTTGATTTCACAGTCATGAAAGTGATCGCAGCGTACAAATTAATGATTCACAATCACCCATATAATAAGGAACTAAGTCACAGGCATTATACCGGCAAAACACATGACATTTGTCGAAAGTTATTCGGAGTGCGTTCGACTCGGCGCGACAGTCAAGCCCCAACTAAAATAGCTCAATGGAGAGAACAGAAGCCTCCCGGATTATGTCTCCTGCCTACCATACATTCAAGTTAACTTTTTATATATATATCTATAAGGCAGACGCATAACAAGAATTCCAACTGTTGTACGTCTTCAGAGCTACGACTGTCTATAGATTTAATAAATTTCTTTCGAAAAGCAATTAAACTTTAGGCAACTCAACACAATCTTACCGATCTTTCCGCGCGTTTAACTCATTTATCAAGTGTTGCCAGCGACGCCTTAGATTTTCCACAATTTTTTGTAAATCCCCAACGTCCTCGGGCGACGACCGATTCAGGATCTCAGCGTTTTGAGCTGTTATGGCATTTACGGTACGTTGCATTCGAGATACCTCTTGTTCTAATTCTGACACTTTTGTCTTAGATCCCTTCGAGGGTCCCGCACTCTTTATTTTCTTAAATGCCTCTTCCGTATTTTGTAACCATTCGGAGAACGTCCAGCATGTATTGTGAAGTTCTTTCCAATTCTCATGACACATTTTCCAGCGATTATATCGCTCGGTATTCTTGTGATTTACATTCGACCATTCGTCTTTTAATTTCTCCACCATCCGACGCATATGATCGGCTTGGTCTCTTCTAGATTGTCGTACTATAGTTTCACAAACGTAGCCGATCTCTTCGACGCTGGGCTTCAGTATGTTCAAAGCATTGTTTATCTTCTTTAGGCATTCCTCTTGACTTGGAAACAGCTCGTAATCCTTCCCGTTTAATGGAGTCGAATTTAATGATCGTGATATTGTCGATATTGCTTCCCTCAACTTATTTACTCTTGTCACGAAATCCTGGGTCGTGATTCCGCCGATATCCTTCAACAATAATAATATTTATGTGATAAACATTAGGCGATCGTTTTGAATAACTTGTGAGAAAGTTTGAATACGAAATTGGAACAGAGATTTAAGAAAATAATTAGGAAATATCGTAAAAGTTAATACGTACCAATTCCATCTTTTTATCAGTGACGTGCTTCTCCTTGTCCTTACTGCCACTAAATCTCTTGAACTGCGAGCTTATCTCTTGCCATCTACTGTTGATGCTATAACGTACAAGATCAGAGTGTCCGATATTTAGCTTCTTCAATTCGCTTCCTAATTCGTTCAATTTACGTATTTCCTCTTGTTTCGCGTCGAACTCCTCAGTAAATAACTCTAATTGACCTTCGTAATTATTGGCCTGCTCCAATTTTAGGGGAACGTCGACAAACCAGGTTTCAAATTCTGTGACCAACTTGTTATACTGCCTCAGCATCTCGTCAGCTTTTTGTGCCTGCTGTCGTCGTGCCTCAGCTTCCGACATCACTTGATGCCATTTGCTTCTCAGTTTATCATGATGTTCGTTCTTGATCTTCTCAGCACGCACGGGGTCGGTCATATGAACAGTCATAACTAAACCATCGCCTTTGCTTATCAAGCTGGCGGCATCGGGTTTTAAACAACTTACTTCGTCTTTGAGAATCTACGATTGAAAGCATGCAAACGGAATTGATTAGATCAGATGAAAATTGTATAAATATAAAAAAAAATTTATATCTCAAAAACAAAAATACCTCGAGACGTCTGACAGGATTTTTCTCATTTCCTACTCCATTTAGAGTCATCAGCATCACATCCATTCTGCGCAGCATCAATTGAGCCGCTTGCTCAAAGTCAATGATCTCTCTTTCCAATCCCGCTCTGGATGGACTACCCTGAGCTCGAGATGATCCCGCGTCGCTAAATACTTGATTAGCTTCGGTTCTTCGCGTTGCGAATTTCACAGGTTTTTCGATTTTTATCTAGAGAAAAATAATCCTTTACGTGTCACAGATATATTATACAACGATACTGCGTATGATATTAAAGTAATGAAAATTAGTTACTGCATTATAATCGAAACAATGAAAGTTACTGCGATATGTGAATGCATCGTTAATTGCATAATACTTGGCACAATAGTGTGATGGCAAAGCAAGGAGCCTGCGGCATTACCTTGTCCAAGAGGTGTTCAACATGTTCTCCTAAGCTAGCGTCCTCGCCCTCCGAGCTGGAGCTATCAACATCGATTTCGGTATCGTCCGAAAAAATGACAGGGTCGTCAGTCTCCTTGTCACTTCCATAAAAACTGTCACAATCTTCCAAAGTATCTTCAGATGACAAACTTCTCATTCTCTTTGGCAACGGTGATTTTCGATACTGTCTACTCTCGTTCGAACGCATATTACCAGCGATTTCGTAACTTTGAGAAAACTGAATATCCCTAGAGAAGGTCACTTCCTTCGCATCGACAGATTTGTCCGGCTGCTTCCTCCTGGCACCAGTATATGGCTCGACCTTAGATTTCTCCTTAATGGTATCCTGTTGACCAGAGTGCAGCTGATTGTCATCCAGTATCAAATATTCAGCAACACTCTCAGTGTCCTTCCAAGTTGTCACAGCAGTTCTCTCAATCTTGTTAACTCTATCCGTAATTTGTAAACTAACCGAGGCTAATTCTTGAGATGGCGTCGAGGGTGGCGTCGCAGTGACAGTACGTGAAACTTGGAATCCAGATACCAGAACGCTGGGTGGTGCTTTCAGAGCCTCATCCATGAATTTGGACAGATCAGCATTTCCATCGCCAATATCCAACTTCAGAGTCAGCTTCTTGGTGTTCTTCGCTACATCCTGGTCGGATGCTCTCTTCTTTTTTAATATAGGAATCAGTTCCTTCTTCTTCACCGCAGGACTACGTGGACCAGACAATCCCAACATCTTGACTCTATTCTCGCGTTCCTCAGAATCCGTATCAAGAGACTCCGGTTCGGTTTCTGTATCCTCTATGATCTCAACTCTCTCGACGACCTGAGGCATTTGCTCTACACTGACATTGGCACTCGGCAGGACTACATGATCCTCAGGCGACGCCACTGACTTAACGATCTCCATTTCCTTCACTTCGACAACGTGAAATGAATTGGGTTGTGCCCGGACCACTTTAATAGGCTTCGCGTCTGTCGCAGTTAATGTGTTCGCAGAGACTTGAGAGAACAATTTGCTATTCTTGGCTAAGAAGAATTCTTCGTCGTCATCTACCGGACGAGGATCTCTGTCGGATGCTGGCGAGGAAGACGATTCTTCATCCGAAGTGAATGCCTGTGGCTGAGACGTCTGCACCACATCAGGTATCGAGCTCATGTCTAATCTTCTTCTGACTGTTCTGCTAGCGTCAATCAGCCTGGCTTTGGCTTTCTCTGTCTTTGCAGAAGACTTGCGACTTCGAAGAGGGATATCTATTGGTGAACTTTCAGGGGTTATGGGAGCAGTCGCCTGATTATCATCAAAGGCAGGATTTAGATAGCCTATTCCATACATCTCTTCGTCCTCGTCTACTAGCTTCATTTCTTTCTTACGAAGGATCTGCGTATCATGATTTATCTCTTTAGGCAATCTGTGCTGCACCACAATGTCTCTCCCCTTCGTATCACCTGCCTTACTCTTAATCAATAAACTATCAGTGATCTTGTGTATCCATTCCTGCGAAAATATTATTCGTAACAGTAACTTCACAGTGAAGCGCCAGTTATATTAAAGAGCGTGTTAATGGGGGATGACAATAATAAGCCAGGCCAAATGAGGCGAACTATGTATGCGCTGTGCGAATCAAGCTGAATTTTTTTTTTTTTTTTGTATGTTTCGTTTTGCTTTTGCTCCACCTATGTCCATCACCAGTGCAACGTCTTTCGTGTGTTTTCGCATTAAACTACTTTCTTCCCTTAAATATTTATACCTTCTTACTTTCACGCTTCCCTATGGGGAATTAAAGTCACGTCCATATTTCTGAGGGGAGAGACAATTCAGATAAGACTATATGATTCGTCCGATCCAGCCACCAGGGACGTGTTTTCTATTTCGTGCCGATTGCATTATTTACATAGACTTGTGACGTATTCATTAAGCTAGTACCTTTTATAAGCAGAAGACACCTCTTGGACAAGAACATAATAATACTCTTATGCGCATATGTCGTCAAACACACAATATCATACAATGCAGTCACATCGAACAGTCGTCTAGCCGTCCATTATTTATGTCTAAATAACATATCTATACCATAACGTTACAGAAATCTATTAGTAATAAACTACAATTATAAATGTATTACAGTACTGATGTGTACGTCCATTAGAAATGTGCCGAAGCGCTGACGTTGTAATAAATTACAGTCATGTATACCAATTATAATCATGAGCTTACTATTATTCAAAGAAAAAATTGAAACAGCGATGAAAACGTTTAAACACAAATTATAGGGATCGTAACTTCTTGAATGATTTATTACCGTGGAGCAGGAATATTGACAAGAAGGAAAAAAAAAAAAGATGGTAGAAGAAAAATGTAAGCGAAAGAGCGTCAGCAACTTTGGGATAGAGTCGTGCCCTACGTACAGAAAAAGGAGATATAATTTATGTAATATTAGATTCATGAAACTTTAAACATTGCTGAAATATCAATTTACCCATTTTCTGTATACGCAGATATGTACATAGTAATAAATAGTAGGTACAGTGAAGCACAAGAATTGCATGTACCAAATGTTAACAGTGCAAAGCACATTATAAAAGCCACGAATGATAAGCAATGAGTGATTGAGAATAATAAGTTATTTTTACTGTAGAGAAGTGACAAGAAAGTACTATTATCTTTTAGAAGGAGACGCAATAATTCCTACGTACTTGTATTCTGTTGGAAATATCCTCCCACTTGTCGCAAACCTCCGCAACTTTTGGATAAAAGGAGAAACGTTGGAGCTGGGTGACTTTTGGCTTTGTCTCTATCATTTCACTCTGTATAGCCTGACAGCCAAAAAAAAAAGGACAGTATAATCTCAATAAAGATTTTTCAAATAACTTAGTATAACAATGAATTAATGTCGATCTTAAACCGCAGTCTAAAAATTCAAATATGTTGTTACCTTGCATTCTTCAAAATGTTGCTCATTCAATTGGTCCATCGGAACAGCATCCAGCTTATTTAATTTCTCTTCGGTTTGCATCAACCACGCATTTATTTCATCGACATTTGGCTCATCCTACGAAATTCAATAATTTTCATTAAAATAGTGTAATATGAATTTACGATGTCTAGTTTTTATTTATTGTCCAGTAATTTACCTCTGACCCACTGCAGAGTCGCAATCTTCGTTCGGTATTTGCTAATCGAGTGATTACATCAGATATCCTTTCCTTCAGCTGCTCCAGATACATTGGATCGCATAGTTTTGAAAACTCGTCTTGCGAACGGAATAATTTATCCCTTACAACGTTCAAACGCGGAATAACTTCCATTAGAGTTTCCTGCAAAAGAAAATATTGCATGAACGTTCTTCATTTAAAAAGCAAGAGATTAATGTCAAATATGTACCGTTACATATATCGCGTTCACTGGCAAATCAGGCATACTCTTCTGTGTATCCAATTCCTTATTTATACTGTCAACAGACATGTTAATATAGGTCATGTGTTTGTACATGTCACGAGATAATTCCAATGCAGATTCCAAAGTAGATTTCGATTCTGTTATTTGCAGTCCGAGCTAGAAGTGAAAAAATATTTATTTATAGATACTCTTAATACGAATAATTGCATTTAAAAATGTTCATACTTTGTTATACAATTCCTTGAGTGTGTCAATGCGTTTTGAAAACTTTTCTGGCTCGGGAACGTTCCTATCTTCAACCAACTTCCTGCCAGTTACTATGATGCTCTCAATTTCACTTTTAATTTCACTCAGCGTCTGATAAAATCGCTATAACAGAAAGTTGGATTCGTGAGCATCATTCTAGTACATTTGACATGTCGTACAAGACTTATATTTACCAAACAATGTTTGAGTTGGCCTTCAATAGCCTCGGGATCCTCAGACGACAGTTCCAACAAACACGTAGCTTCCTCAATACCTCGAAGTTCCCTAAGGGCCCTGGACAGTCGGGGCTCAAGATTGGTAGGACAGCGGAAACGCTGGAACTTCCTCTGAACCTCATTAAACTTTTGTTCAATCAATGACATTTGTTCCTGCAGTCTAACAGCAGCTTCATTCTTTCCAGCAGCTTTGTAAGCTTCGACCTGAGCCGCCATTTCTTGAAGTGTGCTCTGCTGGTTTTCCATCTCCTCCATTAATTTCTGCACGCAATTATTTATAAAATATGTAAATGTTTGAGTAACACGATAAGGCTGGTTATACCTTTTGACATTAAAAACGCTTTCATGCTAAACAAATAAAAGTTTGTCATTACCAAACATTGAAATATAATGACAATATGTACACGAAAATTGTCAAGAAATTATTTTTCATGCTATAACAATGCATCATGCTTTCATATAAAAAAACACACTTATCCACGAGGTTCATGATTGTAGGCATTATATTTATCGTTGATGAGAATTTTGAAAAAAAAAAATACCTATTATCTACTTGTCTATCCTTAATTTCCGAATTGTCATTAGGGAAGGTATGATATAAGTAAAAGATAATAATAGTGACAGACCTGGTAGTCATGTGGCAAATCGTCAGCAGTGAGGTCGCAGTCAAGACGTGCAGTTAGTACGGAGTCTACTTGCGTTAAGGAATGTTGAAGAGCTAGTATTCGACCTTCGGATTGTTGAGCTTGCTTCACTGATCCTTCCAACAGCTTCGCCCGTTCCCCGGCCTACTCAACAATACAACTCTATCTTTCTACCTGTCATATGCGCCGAAGCAACTCCACAATTCCCATAAAGTATATCTTTTTATTCTATGCATTTGGCTATAACGCCCAATCGCTAAAAGTTGCCCATGTGGCAAATAGTAAACAGCTTTATCTTGAAGACTTTAATAACTTTCGATATTGCTTGCAATAAATTACAATGACGATAACATAAATTTTCATGTGCGTAATTGATGCGATATAATCAAACGTGAATCATTATTTTACTGACTGGATCGTTCACATGCAGTTATTCAATGGGAAGCCAATGTTTTGCTTACACAAGCGTAAGCGTTTCTTTAGATGATGATCCCCACATTCCAAGCATTGTGAGATATGTGTATCCGATGAAATGATGAGAATATTTTAATATTAGTAACGACTATTAATCGTGTGGTTAAATTATTTTTACCTTTTTATTCAAATTTTCCCACCGACTTGTTAAAGCTTCTACGTCTGTTTGAATGGATTGTGTCATTATGTCGTTTTCGACGAGTTGTTTACCAATTTCTTGAATCTTTGAGAATCGAGATTCTGGATGATTTCGCACGTAATTTTCTAAATCCTGAAATTGAATGTTATATGTGTTTTAGATAATAAGAATTTTTTACAAATCGATGACACTCGATAACTTACGTCCAGTTCTTCTGAAATCTCTTCGGCATCGGCTGCACTCTTCGTTGACTTTTTCAATCTTTTATCAAGTTTATCCAGCCAGTCACTTTCCTGGGCAACTAAAGCTCGAAATTCTCCATACTCGTGACTCGCATTCTGAAGCTGCCTGTATCGCTCATAAATACGATCCGTGACATCCGTCCACCTTGCATTCAGATAAGTAAATCGTCGTCCGAGTTCTTGTACGGAAGATCCCTCGGAGCTTAATAATTTATCATTCCCCATCTCATTGAGATTTCGAAACTCCTCCACGCGTTTATCGACCTTGTCTTTAAGTATCTGATAACGACCACGAACTTGAAACAATTCAACGGAAGAAGTTATCTTAGACTCAGCTGGTATTTCCTTTTCTAAACCTGCCAGCCACTTTGTAAAGTCATCAATTCCATTAATGATCTACCGAAAAACAAGTA
Organism: Calameuta pygmaea; assembly: GCA_031762395.1. Taxonomy (NCBI): domain Eukaryota; kingdom Metazoa; phylum Arthropoda; class Insecta; order Hymenoptera; family Cephidae; genus Calameuta; species Calameuta pygmaea. Next base: position 1,744,894 of record JASANN010000517.1, on the reverse strand, counting down.
ATGTATCAGTAATTTGTATCACTCCAAAAAAATTATCTTTTACTATTTATAACAATACCTCATCGTTCTTCCTTAGAGCGTTCTCGTATTTATCACCTTGAATTTTCGTACCATCAACAACTCCGTGCCATTTATGGGATATAGCTTCGAGTTTATCGTTCAAAATATTCGCGAACTTCGGCTCGGAGTTCTCGAGCAGTCTATTCGTGGATGTTTGCAAACTCTCAATCCGTGGCTTGGTCTTGTTTATTTCATTGGAAAGTTTGCGAATTTGCTCGAGCTTAAATTCCGTTGTCTCCACGTCGTTAACGAGAGCATCTTCGGATACTTCCTCAAGATATCTTGTAGATTCTTCTAACCAGTTCTCCAAGCTTTTCAGTTCGTCGTTAAACTCTTTCAGAGAATCAATGTCTAGGAGAAACAGTAACAAAAGGCAGAAAATAAATAAATATAATTATTTTTCTTCCTTCCACTGCTACTAGAACGACAATCAATGGATCATCACTGAATACCTTTAATTAATTTTTGTTGCCTCTCTTCAAGAATTATTGGAATGTCGCTCCATTTCGTATTTAGATCTTGCAATTCCTCTCGGAGTCTCTGCGCTTGAGGATCAGTATTCATCTTTGCAATTAGTTCCTGACCTGTACTGTTAACGTAACTAAAGTTATCATGATGTTCCTTTAAAGAATTTTGAAGTTGCTTAAATTTCCTGAGCTGTTCCTCCATTGTCTTCTCGTCAGACATAATTGCATGCTCGGAGAGCAGAACGCCTTCTACGTTATTTATGAATGACACAAGAGCGGCCATTGTATCAATATACTTTTTAGGTGGTGTTTTGTCAATGGCGTTGTTTAATTCCGTGAATCGATCCGACAGCCTGTAGAATATTTCGTCATGATGATTTACACAATATTAAAAAAAAAAAAAGATATTCTCTTATTGAGTTTGCTCACTTTTTCAACAACTCATCCCAGCTAGAAATGAGTTTCTTTATATCAGCATCAACGGCACCACTGTCTTCGCCAGCAGCTGGATTTTCCATTAATTCCTGTCCTTTGCTTATTAATTTCTTCATGCGATCTTCGTGGGAATTCATTGACTTGATCTTTACCTAAATCGAACAAACAGCCGTTAGCATCGAAAGTAATCATTTAATGAATTGAAAAAACTTACTCTGAATATCTCTATCTGTGTATTCTTTTGATTTCCATCGAACCATTTTAAGTAACCATCTAGCATTAGACGCAAACTTGCTAAATCCGTGTGGAATTGTTTAAGGTTCATTAAGAAATCTATTCGTTCTTTAATCTCTTGAAGACGGTTATTTCTGGCGTTCCAGCAATTCATAAGATCGCGAACTTTCTGCTCCTCTTCTTCGGCCGATTCGTTTTCCTGCTTGATTTCATCAATCAACTGCTTTCCTAGCTTGAGAACTTTTTCGTATTCGGCTTTGTGCGATTCCACGTCGGCCAAACTATCCTCATAAACAACTTTTTTCTCCTCGACGCTCAGCTCATCGAAAACACCTTCGGATCGACCAATCTCTAAATCAATATAGTCTAGCCACTTATATAAATTAAGTAATGCCGTATCGAACTCCTGTCTCGTCGTACTGGCAATGCGACGCTTCTTGGAGTCGCTATGCGGCGAGGTCTGAAAATGAAATATAATAAACAAATACCCAAGGAACACTAATCCAGTAATAAAAATATACGTAACTACATAATAATACTTATATGATAGAAAGATATATGAAATACTAACCGCAGCTGCAATTTCTTCCTTGTAGGCTATGCTGGTGACGGTCTCAGACATCCATTCGTTGCCGGTGACTGTCGTTTCAGTAAGAGGTTTCAGATCAAATTCAAATCCAGAACTCGATATCTGATGAACAGGACACGGCATATAAATTGATAATTCTTACCCAACTGAATGAGAATGATAATATGATTAAGAATATGATTTCTTACCCTCTGACTCTGTACTTCCATAATCTGACCAACAGCATCCCATTGATCTTGCAGATTCTCAATTTTCTCTAATATATTTGCATACTCTGAGGAAGTGCCCTTATCCTCCAATTCCTGGATAGATCTCTGCAGTGACGTTAACTTCTGGTGATTAAAGTCCATTTCTATCTTAAGTTTCTGCAGTTTCTTTATTCGCTCAAGAACTTCGCCAATCTCGGAAGCAGGGTTCGCTTCCATTTGCTTTAAAGTAATTTCCGTCTCGTTGAGCCAGGTTACCAATTTCTTATAATCATCCATTAAATCCTTCCACAGTAAGGCTAAAGATTGGAGGCGCTGTCCCCTCTCCTCCTTCCACTGGCAAATATGCGTCCAACGTTCGCCCAGGGCCGACAGCTGATCTTCCATCTGGGCATAAACAGCTTCGGAGTTCTCTTCGTCGACCACAACAACCATATTCCGCAAACCATCCACAATGTGCTGCTGCTGCTCTATATCTTTCTCCAATTCATTCAATTGATTCATCTGATCATCCAATCCTGATTGATTGAGCTCAACAGCTGCCATATGCGAAATTCTATCCTCAGTTTTCGTTAGCCACTGCCTAAGCGAGTCCAGCTGGCTCTGTTGCATCTCCATCAGAACCTTGGCAGATAACAAGATATCTTTGCATCAAAGCACGTTACCAGGCCGTACAATCTGTACGCGTTTAATTAAATAAGATAACAAACTACTACAGTATCAAGTGCTGTCTTATTTACCTCGTGTATTCGAGACTGTCTCTCCATGGCACGCATTCTAAGTCCTTCCCATCGAGAATTAAGCAAGGACATCTGAACACGAACTTCGTGCTCTTCATCCTTTTGCAAACCCCCCTCGGCAAGTAGTCGTGCCCCTTCCTCTAAGACAGCGCCAACTCCATCCTGGTGCCGTGACAGTTCCATTAAAAAGGTTTCGTGCTCGTGAAATTGCTGCTTCAATATATCCAAAGTAGCGCCAGGTTCCGGAGCGTGGTTCAGTTTATCCTCCGCCTCCAAGAGCCATGTCAGTACGTCCTCCAGGGCAACTTGGTAACCACCAAGCTCCACCGAGACATTAGTGGCAAGACTCATAGGTCGCGAGCTCGGCATACCGAAATTTGCGAACGACAAAGAGCTCTGGAGCAGGAATAAAGTATGATCGTTAAGAGAATCATCGATCCTCAAACATTGTTCATTAACGCAAAGCGAGGACAAACGTTTATTCTACAATCTGTACCTCTACTCCAGGCGTTGTTACAGGACTGGAATCACTAGCTACGGAAAGATCTATATCACCGACATCATCTCCAGAATGCGGCAAGGATTGAAAGAGGCACATGACGTACATCATTATTGACTTCTTATCTGGCACCGACGTATTAACATCTGCCAAATATATTAAAAAAAAAAAAATTAAAAACAATCTATAATGATTAATAGCCGCAATGCACAATTGATCCAAACTATTAATTACCCTCTGGATCGAGGAGTCTCTCGATATTAAGATGTTCCTGGGCAAGACGGAAAGCATGATCGAGCCTAGCGTTAGGATGTTTACGAGCGACGTTGTTGAAGTCAAACAGGTGTGGTTTCCATCTGTGGAGAAGAGCGTTGAAGGCTAACCCATCGGACCACGACGTGGTGAAGTTCTTAATATCAACACCGGGATAATTCTGAAAAAGATTAATCGTTGTATAAAAAGTAAGGTCAAAGGATAAGTTTCCGGTCATTTTTACACGAAAATTTCACACTGTACGTTGTTACCTGAGAATTTTGACGACACCAGGCTAGAAGGGTTTTTTCCAAATTTGTCTGTTGCAATTCCGTCATCAGGTCCTTCAGATGGTAATGAACCTAAACAAGCAATTCGTTAGTCTATTTTCATCGATTCTCGACGAATGCGGCATCGCAACGAGACTCCAAGGTCTGTTCGCCGTACTTTATAGTATCTTTAGTATGAAAAGAGAATTGTAATAAGTACATAGATCCATTTAGCAACAGACATCTATGATACAAGTACTATTGATACCCAACGTCAGTTACGTAATATGAAAAATACAAAGTAAATATAAATTAACCAAATGAAAACAGTGCTATTCATTTTCTTTTATCTACTCTATGCAACTAAATGCTTACGACTTTCCCAACGTAATTGCACTTTGGTTTGTTCAATTATCGCCGCTTGATGGGTAAAATTTTCAAGCGATCGGTGTAACTATTGTCTTCGCGCTTTTCAAGGAATCTCCAATAGTTTTTCAATACCGGACTGGGTAGTAGGGGTTTACATGACACAATGTCTTCTCTTCCAATACGAAACTTTATACGTGGACGCAGAATCACGTGGAATTGATCGAGCGGTTCGATCGCAGGGGTGATAAAGCAAGTAATTTTTCTCTTATTCTCGCTGACCTATTTTTGCAAAATACGATCAATAATCTCGATACAACGTTCACTGATTTTTTTTTTGTTTCCTTTCACGAATTACGTCAAATTAGACTATCGACGCCCACCTGCCAATGAAGAATAATGCTCCAGACCAGACCCAACGTTAATTTCGGATTGCCGTCGACGATATCGTTGCTGCTGATATTTACGAGTTTCACCTGTAAGTAAATTAACAATTTATTAATTTAATTTTGTCAAAGTCCCTCCCTGGACTCAGACTGAGTATCGCTAAAACGTCGATCACTTACGTTGTTCTGTTCGAGAATTTGCAATGCCTTGTTAACATTATTCAAATGATGAACTCGCATCCGACCGCGTTCCCTTTTCTGCAATATCAAACGGTAATTCCAGCATGAGACAAGACGGGTCGACAATGGCTAACAATTACGTAAATAAAAAAAAGGCAGAAAAATAAAATGTAAACAAAGGTGCACTATGCACATGACATTTTTACGCCTCTCTTCCATCGATTATCGTCATGTTTATGCAGAATTTTCAACAAACGACATGCACCTGAACGGAATACACTATAAGGAAGAACAGTGGCTGGTGTGAAAAGCACGAAAAAAAAAATATTCTCAAGGGAGAACAACCCTCATAAATCATTTAAGGTACCATCCCCTAATACCGATGGTAGCTACAGCTCGTCCGATACTCCATCATTTTATAATTCCAATGACGACTAATTGACGTTGACTGCACGTAAGCAGGAGCATCGACGAAATCCAATCAGCAAGGCTATTCGCAACAACTGATTACGTCACGTGTCTCCCATCTCCAGCATCGCGAAGAATGTGAAGAATCGCTCGAATTCGAAAATCATCGTTAAGAATTCCATACGCAATCGGCGTCAGGAGCCGCGAGGACTGTGAATACAATTGACGTTCAGGAGACAACAGATACTCATCGCCAGAAGCGTTCAAATCGGTGTTCGCGTCATTTAAAATTAGCCATTACTTCATTTTCAAATGGAGCTCAATTATAATCGTAGCTATGGAGAACAAATGCGAACTCATCAAAATTCAACTCAAAGATGCATATACGTATGTATACATACGCCTACACGTCCTCTACATAGTAAGTCATTTAATTACACACGATTACAGCATGAAGATTCGTATTGCACCATGTAACCATGACAGTCGTCTTTCTATAAAGCCACATAGTACTTTCGTTTAACGATACAGCCAATTGCTGAGAAATTAATATAATAATAATACATAGAGATACTATTAGCGTCTACTCACGTATGCTTTAGAAGTGAGGACTTCCAGTAGCGAGAGAAGACGGTTTCCATCTCTCAGATCAACAAAGAGATCTGCGATTGGTTCGTGATGATTCTGCGAAATACAAAGCCAAGAATTTGCATATGTCTGTGTACATATATACATATACATATACATATACATATACATATACATATATATATATATATATATATATATATACGCAAGAATAATTACCACTGGGAGTGAAGGAGTCGGTTAAAATTACGTTACTGGAATCCGGTAACGGGGGCGAACTACATAGACTGCATAACTAACAAGTTTTTGCGTCCTACACGAGTAAAATTCTTTCGAAAAATCAAATCAAACGCACGTGTGCACGAGAGATAGGGTTAAATGTCTTTAGGTTCGCAGTAAAGTACTTTAAACATGAGTCGCAAGTTCCGCACTTTTTCCCAATCGATTGGCTAACGAAACGAACGTGACCTGTGAATTAAAAGCTACCAAGATTCTTGCTGCGAAGCAACAATTAAAGTTGTCGGGACAATGACTGTATATATAGGTATATCAATAAGTCTCTTGTGACAATTTAGCGAAAATTCTCGAACGCGCGGGACACGAAGGTTGTAAGACTACAAAGTATAGTCTGTCCGCGGTAGCGAGAAGCTTTCAAGAAATTCAATATGATCGTAGCCAATGTATCGAAAGTTTGAAAAATTACTCGGAAAAATCGTTAATTGCGCTAATTAATTAATCAATGTAGTAAAGCGAGTTAAAACGTCGAGCGGGACCTCCAGTTTAAATGCGGTATCAATTAACAAGCAGGTATCGTGGTTACTTTACCTTGAGTAGCTGGGAGTTTATCCATTTGGCGAAAGTTTTCTTCTGCACATCTTCTCGTTCGTCTGAAAATGTTTAATTAATGAGAAATACGTGGCCAAACTGATATCAATGATTAATGGAGTTTAATCCATAGACTGCATGGGGAATATGATCATTGATTATTCAAGTGTTCCATTATCGTCTCGGGTGCATCGTACGATAATGGATCAACGAATTCTTCATTATTTACATTCCATTTGTATGCACCTACGCAAACGTCAATTATATCTACCGATGCATCTCGCCAATGGTTGTCTAATATTTTTGCATGTAAAGTGTTAGAAGGTTTTACCATACGAACCGATGTACTGTGTAAAACAAATATATTTTTTTAACGTCTTTTCGTACCATTCGACATGACGTTTCCTTCTAACAAGAAACGTAAAAACAAAAGTTGGGTAACAAATTTTTCCGTAAATTCAAAATTACGTAATTTTACTTTGGAAAACAATTTTCATCCGGAATGCTCGTTAAGAATTTCACGTACATTTTCTTATGCGGTACCGTCGGTCAACAATCTAACTAACACATATCCTCCCACGCGAAACTTTCTATGTCAGTACAAACAGCACTTTGGAGCAAACTGCATCTTGCACACGTGTGGTTTACCTTCCGAATTTAAGCGCATCACCAACATCCCAAAAGTGCTTTTCGAGTAGAGGCGAAGTAACTGTAATTAATTTGATCGAGTAAAATCCAAAATTTAGATAAGGTGTTATGAAAAACTTATACAGAAATGTCAATTTCAAAGTGCAGACGTCACACATGAAATCACGTCGAATCCAGACAGATGAATATCAAAATCTCAAAAATCACCACTATTCACGTTATTCGACAAAAAAAATCAATAGGGTTTCAAGTATACTTTCAAAATAAAATCATCCTTCCGTTCCGGACAGTTTACCTAGAAACGCGTGCGGAAAGTCTCCCGCGAGGAAAGTACATAAACCGTAAGGTTACTACCTCGATATCGTGGTACGTTAAATCCGAATCTACTGAAAGTAGCTTAATACTAGAAAGAATAAAAGAAAACCTATTCTCCATAGTGACTAACCTATAAAATCCCAATTGCTAACTCCAGCTGTGTAACAGTCGAGTTCACGAACCTCGTTCGTGCAACGATTGATGAAATGCAAACTCCGTAACGAAAGAAAGAATAATTATCATTAATTATCGACGTGACAGCATCAGTCTCGTCCAGCGCGTTAACACTCGTTGACCCCCATATATATATATATTGCTCGACTAGGAAACTCACGAAATTTAGGTCGATCGGTACACGAGGAGTTACGAGTAACAACTGTGTTGCTACTGAAAAGGTTTGTCTCTTTGCTACGTAACGCACCTAGCGGCAAAGATTCTTCCTAGGACGATGAAACGGAACGGAAAGAGCCTCAGGTGCAGAAATGCACTGAGAAATGCAGCAGGTATGGTCACTGTAGGAATGAATGAACGAACGAACGAGAGAAGCATATAAGAGCTTAGCGAGAAGGAGAGAGAGAGAGAGAGAGAGAGAGAGAGAGAGAGAGAGAGAGAGAGAGAGAGAGAGAGAGAGAGAGGAGAGAAATGATAGAACAAACAGACGGACTTCTCCTACATTCTGATCGTAAATGGGGATCACGTACTCGAAGTAAAGTAAGCCGTAAGATCAGTACGGTGCATCCGTTGCTATCGTCTGGCTACGCCTGCAGAAACGACCGAGAACGTCTTGACGCTGAAACAGAAGCAATGGCCCAGGTAGATATACTACGTGAAACCATGCAATCCCAATATGGTCTTCAACTGGTTTCTTGCTGGTCATTTCTTTGCATCTCGACCTGTCCCCGTTCAGTACGGATAAACGGAGATGCAACCATTGTTGGATTAAAGAATCGGGATTGATCCAAGTGAACCGAAGCTATGGTTATGTCAGGAATAAATAGAAATATCGTAGAGGATCAGAAAAACGACGGTCCGATGCATCTGTAGGAATTTTCAGAAAATCAAAATTCAACCCAAAAGTCTTCATGATGAAAATGAAGCCGGTTGCTTTTAATTGATCTCAAGTGGAACAAGAGGTGGACCACGAAGGAGCTACCCACTTCCTCGACGTCCGTTCGGGAAGAGTTGCTGAAGAAGGAAGTAGCGTAGCATCTTCGAATCATGTATCTCGAGTACTCCCTCTCACGACCCTCTCCGAGAAGTGGTACCAGGATGATGGATGTAACCAAGAGTGAAATTGATGAGTATAAAATAGTTCCTAGTGAACAAAAAAAATATATATGCAGCATCACCTGGAACTAACGCCAGAAGATCAAGTGTCAATCTATCTGATCTTAGACGATGATTTAAAAAAAGAGAGAGAGAGAGAGAATAGTTGCCAAGGCCATAGGAAAATACGAGTACCCTTGGTGAGTAGCAAGGCGTGACCCATAATAATAAACCGTGTCTCGTGTCCGTCGCGAAGTGGACAACCACACCAACCGGTATTCACGTAACCATATGGTGATACACGACGAAAAATCGTCACGTCCACCATTAACCATAACCCGAAAGATTTTTTACTCCCTTTTGAAATTTTCATTGGAATAGACCGACAAGGCAGAGAGGAGTGTTATCCACCATTTATATCACAGGACAGAATAAATCCTCTTTCCACCTAAGAGTCGCATCTTCAAAGCGATTCACGTCGCAACTGTCACATTTTATGCTTTTCTGCGAAACCATAAGACCCAAGACGGCCACGTTCAGCGAACCAACGGGAACGAGAAAGTCAATGGAAGAAAAAAGAAAAATTTTCAAAAATGTGAAAACCACTAAAACGGTTATTCGAAGTTTCTCCTGATACGTAATAGTACAATACCATGACGTATGGCAAAGACGGCCAAAGTGTTCAGGTGACATTCGGCTAAATTTAGATGTAATTTACGAGAACACTTCGTAATTATCTTGAGCCCTCCGACAGCAGTAACACCGTTACGACACACGGTTCGTTCAACCCTTTTCTTTTTGAATGACGTAGACTCTTATGGGCACGCATGAACAAACGGACCGGTTACTCCGTAATTGCTCGAATAAGTGAACCGACAATGGAATGGCAGACGAGTGCAAGAGTCTCCGTTATGTCACGGCGTGTGTTGTGCGCCGCTACTAGTTTCTGTTGGTATTACGCGTAGCACGCGGGTCAATCAACGTAATGGAGAAGGACTGCATAAGTAAGAAGACTGTAGTGCGCCTAATACGTCTGGTATGAGTAATGTGGCTGATACTTTTGATACTGTCGGACAAGACCCAATGCGTGTAAATTCACATGAAGCGTCAGTGTGGCGACGGCTGGACTCCATTTTAGTAAACAGTTTTACTGCAGACTTTTTTTATATCTGTTGGCCGACGTGTAGTTTCCTTTGCTTACGTTTAAACTGCATAGCAGTCTCGTGCCAACAGACTGCGACTGTCTGCGAACAACGAGAATGGTAGCTTTCGTTGACCCAGCTGGCATAAGGCAATTTTTGGTACGAAATGAACGTAATTCTTTTTTGGCTTCGAACGTTCGAAGCTCTCGATAAAAAAATCGTTTAGACTCTATTGGATTTTTTTATTTTTATCTTCAGATATTTGCAATCGGAAGGTTGATCTTTACGTAGGGAGCTCGTTTATATCTTGGTTCCCCGGATGTAAATCAGTCTGGCTCTTTGAATTTCATACAACGTTCGACGTCCACGGGATTAGTAAATATCCGCAAATTTTATCAGTGATTCTTTTTTTTTTTGTAGCTACGGGCCCATGGGATTGACAGCGTTTTCGTTGACGCGAACGTTAGAAAAATATTTTTTTTTATTTTCTCTCCGTTTGACTTTTAGAATCGTCCGAGAGAAATTAACGGTGAAACGCGAGGAGAAATGCTTGAACATAGAACCGAATATTTCGGACTTTTTGAAAAATACAAACGGACGAAATTTCCGTACTCTTTGATCATACGATTTTTTCGAGAAATTTGCCAAATTTACTAATTAAAGTACAGCGAAATTATTTATTCACGAGTCGAGCATAAAAAATTGAATACAATTAATTCGACTAATACTATCGTTACATCAGTGACGTAAGCATCGCATCTTTACAGTGTGTTCAATCAATCGCAAGTAATTACACTATGAGGGTTCAACGAACATATCGATGATAGTTGCGCGATTTATATTCAATAAATCGAAGGCATTCTAGCGTGTCTAATTACACTCGAATGCTATCACGATAGCAAAACACCCGCGTAACAATTAATATCAATACCAACAATAGAAGCACAGAGACAGCAGCCATGAAAATCGAAAAGACAAACGACCATCCCTTATACGAGCTATACGGCTAAAGTAACGTAATTCCATTTCCGATAATGACTACTTGATAAACAATTCACGTGTCACTGCTATAATAATAATAATAATCACAATACCACTGTCCGGTACAGCTCGTACGCATTCGACGCGTGAGCAGCAACGCCCTGAACGGTCACAATCTTAGACGATCGTTCGCATCCAGCTATTGGCAGCACCCCCTGTGCATTTTGCATTAATTAACTCTGGCTAATTAGCTCATTTGCAAGCACATGCGGCACGTGCCAATCGCCACGGAGACAAAACTAATCTAGGTTAATGTCGACCAAATCAAATGGAGATGTTGGCAGCATCGCTTCCACGAGGACTAAAAGTCACTGCAGCCCCTTTGCGTGTAACCAGTGTGTTGATAAGGGTAGAAGAATTGTTCTCGGTTAGCATTAGAATATTCGTCGTCCAGGATTCCCTTGGAGTAACGCTGACCGCGCGAAGTTGGCTGCCGATGCTCAGACGCGTTTACAAAGGCAGGAAGCGATCCCTGATAATATTCAAAGAACTCTCGAAATCGCGGGAGATATTTGCATCGAATACGCGCGACCGGCGAAGACACAACACGCGGGAACCGTGTCGTAGCTCTGACATTAACGAGTGAAATTATGTGAAAGGTGGAAAGAGAATTGCATAGTACATAAGGTACTTTATGGAGATCGAAGAGAGACGCGGATGTGAATATGCAGACGAGTATTTAGTCGGGTGTTTGATTTAAGAGTATGATTAACTACCGTGCGCCGCGCTGGAATTTTGGGAACCATGACGTCGGTTGACGGGCTTAAAATTAGAATGTCTAGCCAATGGAATTGGCGGGTTGAATATTTACATAAAAAATATTTTGTTATTGTGATGCATCTACCACGTGATATCAGGTAACGTCGGGAATAGAATTCGAGAAAAATGTATTGAACGTTTGGTTTTTGAAAAAATTGTTAAATCGTGAATGATATACGAATCGCGTGTGGAATATTGAATAAACAAAAATGGCACAATGAATTGAAAAAAAAATCTCGTTCCCCAAGGCTTTAACGAAGAATTGGAAGAATTCTCGTTGCCTTTCAAGGCAGATTCAAGGGGGGAAAAAATCTTTCTCCCACAGGGTGAAGAAATTTTCAGAAAAACGTCTGGTACACGAGTTTCTGTTATGCATGTGTATTTACGAATTTACGTGTAATGCCCGACGTCTGTGCGTGTCCGTAAACTGGATAGCCGTGTCGAAACGTGACATTCCAATCCTGACAAGGATAGTAATGGCGCAAAATTTCAAACATATTTTCCAACTTGTGGTTACACAAAATATATCGTATTCGTAGAACGTACGAGAAAAGGCCATGAAAGATAAAAACCAGAGCAAGTAGTTATTACAAAAGTCACGTTACGCATGATCGACGCGATTGACGTTCTAAAAATTCGTCGAACTATCCAACAATGGTTACCATCCATGAAGAACGTTCATTTATTCGTGTTATCTGCCATTACAGTTTGCACCGCATAAAAGTGATATTGCTCATGTTTCACCTAGTAAAAGAAACTGACCAAGCCTTAATGCCTCAATCATAATAAAGACAAATTATGGTCTTTGTAGCAATGGTGGAGCAAACGTACACCCAAAATTCTCTATCGATACACAGCTAATACGAATACGGTGAGTTGATATATTGGCGGAACCTGTGGTAGGCATTGCCTAAGCGTGTCCCCCCTACGTGGAAATTGAATCGCACTCGAAATTGGTTTGGCAATTTAATTAGATCCTTGAAATCCAGTAAATTCGCCTGTGCGATAGCACAATTGCAATGTGTTCACGAATTAACTGATCTCCAGCACAAAGCAACGTGCCAAAGTGCCGAGGTAGCACGTGCAAAGAGTTCACGATTTAAGCGATCTTTCCATTTGGTAGACGTGGGATAAAGTGTCGCTGTGTCGGTCGCAAGGATCGCGACCGTCTTCCTTAGTCGCCCTAAGGTTGACAAGCAGAAGAAAAAAAGGCTAGAAAAATGTGTTCGTAAAGCCACTCCTTTAACGACATCCATTATACAGATTCCTAAGAACCTTAGAAGAACTTGAAAACTATTCGGCGATCTGGGTGTGGAAGGATCGCATACTCTTTCAAAGGAAAGAAAGATTACCTCTCCTGTACCCTGCCTATAAGATGCGTGTCTTGAGACTCATCGCTTTCCTGGCATTGTTATCCTCGACATTTCGTCACGCAATCCTGTGCACGATGCTTATCGATTTTCTCAATTTTCGCAAAAGCGCCGCGATAAGGTGGATCCATAAAAAAACTATTTCAGATGCCGGAATAGTATAACCGATACCAGTCATATGTATGATAAGGAAGAGAAATCAATTGTTTAAAAAAAAATTTTCAAAATTTATGTCTTACGTACATGAAGAGACTCCTATAAAGTAGAAATATCTGGGGCACGGGTGTATCGCGCGAAGAGGGAACATTCTCTCGGGAATATAATTTATCTCGAATATTCAGGGACGCTGAATTTACTGCCGATACTAACAATTTATTATTTCCGAGCCCTCGAACCCCCCCCCCCCCCCTTCCACCCGCCAGCGATTCCATACCAGAACGAACACGAACATACGTTCTATTGGTAGACTCCTTACCAAACGGAGAAACATTTTTCGATTTCCATATATCTATGTACGTCTACTCTGCTTCCCTCAACGTTATGACCCTACGACTTTACAACGAGATACCATTACCATGATAAAGATACTCTTATGCGTTCCTACCTAAAACCATCGGAGAACACAAAAGTTATTTGGCCCTAGGCCTTACCCATGGGATTCTCTATGCGAGCTCGCTCGCACTACACGAGTATTCAATTCAAGCGCAGAAGCGTGTTTCCGTCCGAGAGTAGGTGTGACATGGTTGTTGACCTGATCGCATAGGACGAAACTTTACCAAAGGCATTGTAATAGTAATGACGATATAGAAGTAATTTAAAAAAAAAAATGGAAATACTGAGTGTGCCGTAAAAAATCCCAAGTTACAATTAATAATAGAATTATTGTTCGTGTATGCTAAATACCTGCTCTATTAGTCACCCTCTATCTTTACCCCGTTAACGCACGGTAACCATAACTTCTCCGAGTCGCAAACTTACCTACGACGGTATACGATTTACGTAGAGCATAAGCAAATAGCTGAGAGATAAGATAAGCTGGACACCAAACAAAGATAACCTCATTGCCTACCATTCATGATATTTTAATAGCTCTTAGGTAATTCTTAAGGTGTCTATGTCAGTTGCCAGTCAACATGTTCCAATAAACATGTTACTTTCTTCGACTTCGAAGATTGTTCTGTATGGTAAAATAATAATGGTTCAAGAATAATTCCGCAATTTGAGTAATCCACACTCTTTGTATACACACAATGGCACTCCATTATTCGTATATTGACATCATCGAGCACGCAGGACGTATCAAGCAAATTTGTATTTCGAGAAGGAAGGCGATTTAAACGACAAATAAACTTGCTTCGCGCTGACGAACGGTATTTATTTGTCAAGTCATGCACACGTGTACAATACCCAGGAACGAGAAGACAACTGTGTTTATAGCCAGTTTAAATGGGATAAAGACAAAGCCTCTCCCTACGAAAACCGGTTGTTATCGACCGGTAACGTTGTATCCCACGCAAAGTTTCGAATTCCCGTGATACATCCTCCCAGCGACCAATATCCGTCGAATGACAGTCAATGTAAATTTATACTTCATCGAACTGAATCTTCGTCTCCTTGAAGAAGACATAATTGTTACATCGTCACGTTGCAAAGTCCACATCAGAATTCTATTTGAAGATTAAAGCAAGAATCTAAGCAGGCACCTGACAGCTGCCAATTCACGTTCATATATCAATATGTAAACGAAAGCCAGATCATCGATGATCTGATAAATTCCAAGAGATATGGTCAGACGTATATAACTCTTTAAAGTGTCACGTCCCACATGACAATTATTCACATAATAATAACACCGCAAGGCGTCCTACCTATATAGACGACTTCCATCTTGGAACGTCGAGACGCAGCAGCGGAACGTCGACGTAATATCCAAGGATATCCGATGAAATTCACATTGGTTCCGATTAAAGACGACCGGCACACGGTTTTATTAAGAGACACAGAAACTCTGCCACTGTCAGCATAGATGCAGCTTTAAAATAATAGCTCTTCACCCGAGAAAAAGTTAGGTTAGAATCACGCTCGCTATAACATATTCACAATGGCACCTCACAACCGCTCCCAGGACACACTTGTTGATTTGCACTGTCAAGAATTTTCACTGACGCTCGTTACCGGTTGCTACACGTTAGCCGTATCACTAGCTGCACTCTGCCTATTATTTTTTGACTCTGTACTGTCTAACGAACGTTAAAACTTCCCGTTCACAGATCATCCAAGATCACACGATATCCCGATACGCCACTGAAGAACTTAGGACGTCACAGGCTAAAAGAATGATCGTTTTGAAAGCTCAAGAATAAAAGACGATATAACCACGAGCAAGAACAACGCGCATCGAACGACTGCCGAGTCTCGAACGCCGGCTAACCAAGCATCGAACGAACTGGCAACGGCGTACGCGTAAGGCCCAGACTCTCCCCACTCCTATTCTCCATGTTGCCCGGCGCTCCGTCGGTCGTTCCCCCACTCTTCTTATACGTTATTCTTACTCTGTCACTATTGCCCACTATTCTCATCTCTCTGATGTGAGTTAGTGGCTGAGTTCATCTCATGTTCGGTCTATGCCGCGGTGGGGGCCCTAAGTCAGGATCCATTCTTATATGGGCCCAATACAGGTACCCACGCAATGTATGGCGTGCTACGGGAACTACAAATGTCTACGAATTAATGTATAAAGGTATCCATCTTTTAATTGGACATACGTAATCGGGTATGTCTATCCCATGGCGGTTGGTATCTGCTTCGAGGTCATTGTGTTTTTTCGTGACTACCAGAGCGCAAGTATTATTCAGTTTGCGACGAATAAAGATCACAGAAGGATAACTGCTTTATGGATCGTGGGACCTACTTAGTTAGCAGTTGATCGAGGAGAGATTGAAATTTCCTGACTTGCGATAATTTTAAAAAAGCACTATAGACCTACATAGGTATGGATCGGGCTGAATTATACAATGGCAATGTCTCCGGAGAACGTTTGAGACAAAGTGAATTTGAAATATTTAAGAAAGGTATGTACATAGGTACTACTGGTTAATATTCTATTTTCAGGAGCGAATGTTGTTATTACTTGATTACGAATTCGATTAACTTTTATATCTTTGCGCGAGTTACTGTATTGGTTCAACAACGAGGGGTCGCACTTTTATGGCTTTAAAACAATAACACCAATAAGTATTTGTTCTCAAGCCTAGTGCCTGTCTCGTCCGTCTGCACTATTGGGCCTTGAAGAGTTGAGGATACGTGTCTGGTGAAATGGGCACGTAAGGCCCCACTCCAGAAAAGTCAGAGGTGGGGCAAGAGGACCGTAAGGCCCATGAAGTAACAGGTAACCAGGAGAACAGAAATCGGAGCTGGTATCCTTTCTACCTCAGCAGGAATGTAGACTCCTGGGCCTTTTCGAGACAACGGGTGTCCCAAAAATTAATGGTTTGCACTCTTATCGACTTTCTTTCAAGTACGTACAAAAAAATTCAACTCGAATCATATATAGTTATTTAAAATGAATGACATTGGTAAGTAAACGTGTATTTTTCCAAAAAAAAACACATACATACTTTTTACCATAGAAATCTGACCAACTATTCTAATTATAGGTATGTGCGAATATCAACAAAGTTCTGTACGCCAAAAGCAAAGCTGTAAATTTTGAAATATCGTGGTAAACATTTGTAATTGTTGCGCCCAGGGCACGTCTAATCCGTGACTTATGACCCTGCGTTAAACCTCAATATACTACACGTTAAGCAGCTTTCCATGGAAATCCTGTCAGATGTATTTCGTAAAAGTTTCCTCATTACATACTTTACACGTACCGCACACTCTACGTACAGTGATCTACGTTTCATCCGGCATATACATACATTCACTGTTCAATCTCCGTGCAGTAAAAGGAAACTTGGAAGTTTCATAAGCAAGAATAAAATAAAGGAATCTCCCAATGGATTTCTGCTACCAAATGACGAACTCCTTTGTGAAAAATAATTTTTAGATCCTTATTAATAGATCTTTAAGGTAGAAATCGAGTTATAATTTATAACGCTACTCAGTATCAATCTATATAATCCCACTGTGTCTCGCTTTATTTTAAGTGCAATTGACATTTGAAAAATTATGAATAACCAGTATCCCATCTACATTATTACCGACTGCAGTAAGATTGTCTATGGACAAACTGCAAAAAGGTCATGGCTGACGGATATTAAAACCTGTTACCGGCGATAGATTTTTACAAAGCCTGAAGTGACGTCAAATGACGTCACAGCCCAGTGAATCAAAAATCAAAGATGCATCGACATTACCTTTTTACGCGTATATAAAACCTCGATCCTCTATGTACAGGTATACCCAAATATTTTCCAATAAGATCAATCAATATTTTCCAAGTCATTAACGTCGTTACGTCATTAACAAGCGTGCTCGTTTTAAGGGGAATAAATTTTACGTATAATCGGAAAATATTGCACGGCACAGATGACAAGATTACAAGCGCCCGGCTTTAATGAGAGTTGATGCACTTTATATTGGTATTAATATATTCCCACAATGCACTCTTGTTAAGAATACAGTCAGTGTCAACAACCGAGTGATATCATCAACGCGCATACGTACATACATATATATCGATCTAAACGATCTAGTGACGTTGATCTTACAAGATTTGAACAAGTAGTGCCCATTGAGCAATCAATAATTGACGTAATCATTGATACAACTATATAAATTATCTAATTAAAAATACGTAGCCTTACGTCTCCAGCTCGCTGTAACGATACTCAAGGCCTGTTCAAAGCTTAATCTGACACCAAACATATTATAAAAAAAAAAATACGAAGCTTTCGATCGAATTTCTTCAGTAAAATATTATCAACTCACTGATCTACTTTTATAAAAAATTTCACAGTCAGTATATCAACATCACACGATTCTAATAAAAACTAATAGGATTTTTGCCGCGTATCAAAATACCACAAGACTCGAAGACAAATCAACGCTACTCATTCTGAAATCGACGCCCGACGTCAACTGACTGATCTCGACGCTCACCAACTTCCTGATAACGGATAAACTCCCGAACCATCATTTGTATAGCCTATACTCAGATAAGACTGTTACGTTTGATACCCCTTTGCAATTTTCATCGTAACACTTATTAGATTTTTCATTAAAGACGCTACGATAAACATTGCACCTTTACGATACAGAATAATCATTGTATAAGCCTTCAGGGAGTTTCTATAGAACGACAGTATCAAACAATAGATGTTAATTTATATTCAAGAATTTCTCTGGCAAGTGCAGCAAGCAGCAGAAGAAAACTGACGTATTCCGGTCGTAGGTTAAACAATTTTATGCTCTGATTAAACTGCTAGGAGATAACTGATGCTCATCCTAGAAGTGAATGTAGCATATGTATATATGTATATATTATATATATACTATATACGATCATCGCAAAGCAGTCCGTTATAGAATCATTGAATTTTTAGTTGCATATACAAGTCAAATTTTCAAGCGAGCCAAATATGCCAAATATTGTCGAATGTTGCTTAAATATAGTTTGAAAATATTTTATTCAAAAGCCCACAGTTTTTTTTTTTAATATTAGATATCGACGTATTAGCGAAACAATGTTAATACTGAAATTTTTCTTTGACTATATCGATCGCGTTGATTCGACGTGATTACGTTGCTGGGATTATATCCAATCTTCATACCTACATATATATATTCTCTCATATCGCTGATATCAAATCGAATATTTATCGAACCAAAGCTACTTGGCACGTGAACGCGTCCATTTGAGTGAGCGAAAGTGAACATGCACCATCTTATTATCATAATTAGTCCACTTATACCGCGCGCCAACCCCAAGTAAAGTGAGCAAAGCTGAAGTGCAGTTGCAACATTCTTACTTGTTGCACTTCAAGGAACTCGAGCGCCCCGGCTGGATTATATGAAATTAAAAAGTAAATTAACAGAATCTTATATAAATAGAACAATGTCATTGTTAATCGGTTGGGCGCGAAACGTGATTTTGTTCTCCTGCAAAAAATAAATTTTGATTTCTTGGTCCCGTTATCAGTTTCAAATTGAATAAAGGTGTGACAGGTTTATTTTTATTATTGTCAATTTTTTTGAATACTATTCTTCATACTACTGCTACGAATTTATTCGATTACTTACAAATGTCGTCGTCCATTTTGATTCAAAAAGTTTTGCTCTTCTCTAGATGCCCCTTCTTCATACCATTGCCAAAGTCTTCCTGTATCCTACAAGATCTTCCACTTTCCGAACTTTTACGTAACAACCTAGACGGCCATGCAAGGCGGACACGTGGGATGATTACAGGGAAATCAAATCCCTCGAGGCCTTCGCAATATTTCACGCCGAGTACATCGCCACTAATTGTCATTGGGGTTGTACGAATTATCCCCAAACTACCCTCCGAATTTAACCCTCGTAAGAGACTAAATACGAAATAGACTTTAAAAATTCTTTTTTCAATATCGCCCTTCTGGGAACTCTCATTTGTTTTAACGATCCTAGTCCATACCACGAAATGAGTGATCATAAATGATCTATAGTGAATGATCTAATTTTCTTAATCGATAGTCAAACCACCATAGGAAACGTTGCCTTATCTATGATTTCGTTTGTTTTCTCCAAAATTCAACGAACCGATTATACTATACATATATATACATATATAAATTTTTCTCACACAAATAATTTATTGTGTCTGTTATACCGCGGCAATTTTTTTTTCGAAAAGTAATTATCGACAGTCTAGACCTTACGAACGTATATTTTTGATAAGATCGTCTCGATCCGATCGATTGCACATTCGGTACATCCGTGCATTGTGATTCGGATCACCCGAAGGAAATAGAGTAGATAACTATATTGCACATTGCAAGATATATCTTGCGATTGAAGCGTGTCTCGTGAAAGGAGCAAAAAATCCTAATAAAAAAAAAATGTTTTACCAGGTTACGTGAAAGTTGTCGAGTGTGAATATAACAGTATTTTATTTACTTTGATTATCGAAATTCAACCACACGAGATACCAACGTTTGCGCACCCATTACTTCGCGTCAATCCAAAAGTGCTCGTCGTCATAAATATTCATCGCGGACGTTTCAAACAGTTACGCGAGAAACGAAGCCTCTCTTTACTCTTTATTCGCCGCTCGCCCATACGCCTGCATTTATTTCCCGTAAACGTACGAGACCCGCATACAAAACCAGGATAATCGGAACTCGAATTACCTATCGGACCCAATACGGCAATTTACGAAGAATGAATTTTATAACATCGACGCGTCGTTGAAAACATCTTGATTTTCAATACGTTAATCAAGAGCATCCCTAACAACCTCATTTATTATAATTGAATATAATAAATCGTATCTCATTTCAAAATAATATTATCATCATCTGACACAGTCGTCGGTAACGTTATAAACACAAGAAATAGAATTATGCTGACTTGATCCACGATACGACAAGCAATACACACTGGTGGAAAAATTAAATAAAATTGATTAATTCGATTAGATCAAATTGACTTGAATTCAATATAACCTATGAAACAGCCACCAAGTGACAGCTCCGCGCACGTGGTGCCCTTATAGTCCAAAATTACCGTTTAACTTCCGCAAGTGTCAAAATATCCCAAGAGCTAAAAGGTCGTGTGTTATTTCCGTATTTTGCCGTTAACAAATCGAACACTACCCGGTGCGACGCCGTGCGTCGCGACACTGCGAGACGTCGCGCAATGCTATACCCATTCGCGAACTCCACTTCCAGGAGTGAAGCGCCGTCGCACTAAATCCAGACGGACAGCGTCACGACGCCTTATGTGAATTCACCAACTTTTCTTATTCGAATTCGTCATCTAAATGCAGCCAGTCGCATCGCAATCATCCGAACGACAGTAACCCACCTATTAGTAGTCCTCGAGCAGCAGTTAATTTTATTTATCTCATTGGAATGCAGTGAGTATGGAGGCGGAAATGCGGGTTTCGAAGCAATAATAAATTTCGATAAAATTAGTTTCACGAGCATCGTCACTGAAATTGATTAATTCGCTTCGAGCACGATACAATAGAAATTCCAGATATATAGATATAGCTGCTTCAGTTTGATGACGTTCAAGTTAATTAGCGTCGTGAATTACACGGAAACTATATATCATTAACAATGAAAATTCTTTGTATCCAGTTACCTGCCTACGTGGATAAATAATCATTTCCTGAGGCTGCATCTCTTATTTGAACGATTCGTTGTCCATTCTTACTGGCATTTATCAGACTATAACTAAACCAAAGTAAAATAAGGATCTATACAAAATATACACTTCCGTAAATAAAAGTATAGCATGTTTACGAGAAAAACATAATAATCCGGTATCATATCTATTAATACAGTTGCGTAGGTGGAACAGAAGGACTACGAGGTTTCTACATACGTAAACTATTTCGTAATTCGTATTAATATTAAGTCTTACTTACATTTCGTCGTAGAAATTTGCCTCTCGACAGTTTCGTACTTGGGCGGTGGTCCAGTCACTTCAATTATCCAACGGATCTTTCTTCGCTGCATCTGAAACGCCATTTATTCGTTTCATGTATCAGCAAATCAATAAAGTATACATATAGCCGGAAGGACAGCTCGATGATAATCTTAACTAACAAGTGAAACACTTGTTTTCACGTTAATTCAATATATACGAATCGATACGCGTACCTGTCACGTGTTTATTTCAGATAAGTATAAGTACTTATATACCGATAATACAAACTTGATATTCCCATGTAAAAAACTGCAGCAGCAGCCATCGAACAACTGACACTACATCCAACGCCGTTGACTGATCCATTCAAAACGCGCAATGACGTAATATATATTTTCTATAAGGCTTAGAATTATTGTCACGTACCATCGTCGTATCCCCTTTTAAGCAATGCTTAGAAAATCGTGTACAGTTTGATTTCATATACAAGTATAGGAAATCAATGATAAAAAAATATTAGTTCTCGTGTCAATACCCACGGGAGAAACGAACGAATAAAATTGACAGAATAATTTAAAATCGATTTTCCATAGCACTCACTTTCTTAAATACGATCTTCGTTAAGTTACGTCATCACTTCAGGCTGACTGCGTGCAATTATGTGAAACGGTTACTTTACGAATTCAATTTGGTCACATATTGTGTATACCTACGTATATCACTGTATACGTATGGTAGAAGAGTTAAACAGTCACTTGGTTAAACTCGTTTTTGTGTGATTAAAATTGAACAGTCACCGCGACCGATTACGCTAATTTCACGTTCTTCGCGTCATGTAAATTAAAGGATTTAGCTGTGCGATTGCTATGCATTAACTAACGCATCGGATGCTGTGTTTTTTCATTTGAAAAAAATCTTAATACACTTCAAAGAATTTTAACGTGTAACGTACTCTGGGGCTATGATGGCCTCTGCCGTTTCTGTGCTAAGTTGTTAAAACTCGAGAGAGCTAACAAAACTGTTGACCGTTCGCTTGGAAGAGTTTCGGCAGACTCTCAGCTATTCTCCATGACGACCTTTTATCGAGTGACACCTACCGATTCACGGACTGTGATGATTCGCTTGTCGGCGGAAATGATGATGCGATGAGTTTATATCTTTCTGTGCTGGGAGCACGTTGCACTCTGTGCCTGCAGGAAAGTTAGTTAACCGACAGAAATTGTCAGGACGCCTACACGAGTTCTCGTATATGCATTTGCCGAGGTCGATGATGTCCATAATAATCTTTCTAGGCTCCTTTCAGATAATAAATTAAACGTGCCTTTACGCTTAAAACCCTAACTCTTAGGCATATTGTAGCACTGTGACGCGTAATACGCGGGTCAAGAGCCGTTTGAGCGATCAACGACTTTTTTTTTTAATTGCGTTGCTAAATTATTTTTATACTGCTTTTAACTTTGAAAAGATGGTCCCGTCTGTTAATGGGTAATTTAAATGAGTAATTATTGCGCAAGGCGAATAGTAAATAATCTTTTAGAATTTATTTCCTGCTTTTGATACGGTTAGTTAGATGTATCGTTGAAAATTTGTTCGATAATATTTTTCGGCCTGAAAATAGCGTTTGATAATATTATATTTATTAAATGTTTCTTTTTTAATTTAGAATTATTTTAAATTTAGTTTTTAGTAGCGCATCATAGATTAATAGTAGCGCCTCTATTGGCGCCGTGTTGCAACTTATTGAATCTTTTATCCCTCAAAAAACACTTGGGTGTAAAAAACTGTGCACAGGAGTACTGTGAATTTCTTTAACAAGAAGTATTGAAATCATATCTGCTATTATATGATCTAGCACTAACCTATCATTTTAATTGTATTTTCGAAATTTCCTATAACGTCTTTCCTATTCTTTTATATTACTACTGCTTCTCATGCCACATGGCATCAACAAACAGGAGGCCATTAATGACGCTCATTGTCAGCTAGAATACTTTCTTCGTTGCCTTGGCTGTACAGCCGGTTGCCTTCTCTTGGCGCCAGAGACTCAACCGAGTCTCTTGATTGTATGTAGATTGTGTAGTACCGTCGGGAAGTTAGCGAGGGAAAATAAAAATTTATATATTTATGTCTAAAAAATTGCTCCTTAAATGCTCCACATGTTTCCGTACTATGTAACGATTAATAAATATTCATTAAAACAGAAAATTTTTATTGAAATTCCAAATAACCAAGCAGATTTTCATATGATTTTCTTGATGAATTAATTGCCCTCGATTTGCTCTATATTGCTCGGAAAATTTTTTTAGTTTACTTAAAGCATCTTTAAATAACGAGTAAAATTAGATTTTCTCTTAGCTCGATTGCAAGAGTAAGCAATATGATTGGTTTACGAACACACGACAGCCGCGTTCGAAAATCAGCTGAGAGTGCTTCGAGCATTGTTGCCTCGGTTCTCTTCGAACTCAAAAAACTGGCGACTAGACGCACTACTTACTACGTACTTAACTTGAATTTTAAAAAAAATGAGGGGACAAACGATGGGACGCAGTGGAGATGTACTAGAGACTATATTCTTTCGAATGGGACCATAGTTGACCGTACTTGAAGCGGCTGCCTACTTATTAGCGCTGCCACGACGCTAACTCTTCTCTGTGACATCACGCGTGTTTGCTCGCCACATACTAATGCTACTCAGTGTTTATGTTGTCAAGACTCACATCCACGACC
>JASANN010000517.1:1701128-1720445 GCA_031762395.1 Calameuta pygmaea | reverse complement strand
CACCGATGGCTGACGTGGCTTAAACGGAAAGTCTAGTGTCAGCCACCGATGGCTGACGTGGCGCTCAACGTGTTAAGGCTTGTCCAGGTCAACCATCATTTTCAAACGACGACGCTGAACATCAAAGCCGACCATTACGCAACCAAAGAAATCAGCTGATCCCCATCGTGTCAGAGACACTCCTTCGTTTAACCTTGATTCCCGTCTTCCGCATACTTAACGTTTGATAATCATTCCAGACACAATTTCGTTGTTTCGTATAATGAGAATTTCATCATGCACGAAAGACAAGTACGTCTTCATGACGATCAAGTCCAGAGTTAACAAAATTCCCAGTCGACCAGAATACAATTGTATTATATCACACGTCACATATTTTAACGGACTGCTCAACATAACCTCTACGTCTAGTTCAACCAAGCAAACTTTATGACCAACGTGTTTCATACTACACTGCATCTGATAAAATCCCAGAGTTCCGTTCTTGTTCGTTTCAACTAAAAACTCAACGAGGATCCATAAAACGTGATAAGACAACATTGCGCCACGAGACAATATCTAGCGATTATGTTTCACAGTGTTATTCAGTTACCACGGCAATGCGGAAGAATCTTGTATCCAAAGCCCGAGTAGGATCGTGCGACATTACGTGTCGTTGCACCGTGTATGAATGAGATAATCTCACGTTTAAATAACGCGCGTCTCTGTTTGCAAAACATGTCGTCTCGGATACCGCAAAGCAGTCGCCGTACGAGGTATGAAAACATACGTGCGATTTAACGCATCTGACGTCCTGAGCTCGCATCAGAGCTGAATCCAACGGTCAGTCATTGGATAGCGGATAAATGGGTGAGAAGAGACTATGTGAAAAGTATTGAAATAAAAAGTTCAACGTTAATTTCGAATTTTCATGTAAGCGATTAAATTCAAAAATTATATCATTCGTAGATCGTTGTCGGTGTAATTAAAAAAGCGACAATGATTTTACTCGTTAATCTTCTTAACGTTAAGAGTCGCTGTTGTGTTACCGACGTTCATCAACGGCGGCAAGTCTGGATTAACGGTTAAACTATAGGCGCAACCTTTAAGTACGTATATTCGTGAAAAGTTCCTCGGGTCGTTAAAGCGTCATACTTCGCGAACGAATAACAGTAACGCGACCCATGGAATAAATCGGCTTGGATCTACGCCAAGAGATCGGCAATGAACTTGGACATCTGGACGTGAATCAGTATCGTTCAAAATCGAGATGAGTTCAGTGAATCGTCTTCAGATAGTAATCGTCAAATATAGTGAGTACCGTTATTCTTGATTTATCGTGATGGAGCATTAATGCGACAGAGTTTGCGAAATGAAAGAAGAATCAAAATCGGTGATGACGTCACGAGAAGGCCCCGAATGATATTGGCGTGACCAGCCTCTCGGCCGTTTTTATAGTGGATTTAATCGAGATGGCATGAAGAATATAAACCGATTTTACGATATGCGGGATAGTGTTCACGTGACAAAGGATTAAAATAATTCAATTGACATTCTCCGTTGTGGTTTCGATGACGCAATATGGATTTTCATACTATGACAAAACTCATAAGGTTCGTCGATCTATAATATTGTATATGTACTTGGAAGGATCGATAGACTAATTTAAAAATAGGTAAACTTAATAAGAGTGACAGCAACGAGTATTTTTTTTTTAATTACTGTGACTGTAAGTGATTTTGAAATTCTTTATTCTTGGTAAAAAGAAAAAAAAAACATGAAATTCAATTTACTCGCATCGTTGGATATTTTTATTGGATTTTGACGAATTTAGCTACTGGAATTGCTTTTCGAATTTGTTTTTATTTTTTTTTTTTAGTACAAAGTTTCTTTATTTAGGAATAACTATATGTAACTATTGTAACCTAGTGTCTCTCTACACTGTTCCTTTGGAATGGACTCAGTGGCATTTGCCAAACAATTAATGCTCCTTGCTCATTGCGTAATGGCGTTTCGAAGCAAAAGAGGAGTGCTTAGTCGTCTAACGTTGCTAGAGAAAGTTGCGTCGCGTAGCCTATGCTATGCTTGTCTGCTTAGCTGCCTATGTATACCCATAACTCTGTATAGTTACAGATCGACGTAGGCACAGAGAAACATATAGAATGGCCAAAAGACGGTGTCTTTGATATCAGTTCGATTTATACAAAAAAAGTTCGATCTGTACTATTATATCATACTGGATTACAGAACGGCCCTACATTGGCAATTATGCAATGGATGGATAACCATAATACGAGAAACGGTTGATTAAACATAAAAGAAAATTTGTTATTCGAGATTCCTCTCGACAGCTAATAATCCTGGAGGTCCACGCTGCATAATATAAAAAAAGAAGGAAAGAAAAAAGAAAGAAGATTGGCGGAAAGGCGAGCGAAAAGATAAATATTATAAATTTGCAACATTTACGTGAAATGAGTGTGTAAAAATTCCATTTTTTTTTTTTTTTTCATTATTTTTGCTTCAACTTGGTAATCGCTGGTTACTACGAGGAAACTGTGCAATTTTTAACGTTATGAGAAAAAAAAACTTGTTTTTCATCAAGCAATTTGACCAAGTGTTAACTATTTCATTGTTACTGTAATGTGTCGGTCGAGATTAAGATCTGTCTAGAAAATTGTTTATATTCCGATAACATTGTATTTTGATTATTAATATTCTGAGCACTTGAATGATTTATATCTTTGACGATAAACTTGTCAGATTTCATTTGGCCTCATTTGCACGCCAGCGGACGTGTTTAACAGTTATTTCATGAAAATGACGATTCTTCCCGCCGTGAGAATATCAATTTCTTAAAGAACAATAAGTTGTTTCGTAGGTTCGTACAATCTTCCGTTATCCGGACAAAAGTTAATTATGAGCGAGATGCGAACTGGACTTAGCTAAGTGCAAGTTTTACGTAACTGATAATTTGTCAATCTTATCCCCCCCCCCCGCCCGCCTCCCCCTCTCACTTACAGTTACGAAAATCTGAGTGCAGAAGATATTTGTCAGTTTTACGAGTGCGAAGGCTTTTCTCGAATTAAAATTACTTATCGCAAATTCATTTCGATATCAAAATTTTTTTTAATTTACGTTGCAATTTTTTGCTTTGGATTTTCATAGATATCCTCATTAATTATCAATGCGTTTTGCATGGTGAATTCGTTAAATGCAACCTTCATTCGCACACTGGGATTTACCGTGCATTCGGTTGAGTGCATCGTTGCATCGCGCGCAGGCGTACTTCCTAACACGGCTGCTTTCCTGGTAGACTTGCTGCATCAGAACTGCACCGGCACTGCAACTGTTTCCACTACTATGGAATAACTAACGGTTGGCTGGGTGTATAGCTTGGCTACAGCGACGCTCTTCTCGATTCTATGTGCCGCAGCGCATTGTCAGTCAGTCAAACCCAAATTTGTTGATTCGTGTCAAAATTTGAAGTTGCACTAGGAACATAGGCAAAAGTTTAGCGGAACTTTTCACTGCGGAATCATTTCCTCATTGATTTCTTATTAATACATGATATCTGTATAGTTTATTTAATTACTTTTGGCAGACCGGCAATAAAACTTGAATGATCAAACTTTGATACTAATTTTAATGATCATATATATATATACGCGCGCTCGTGTGTGTGCATGTAAGGAATAATTTGAATGTTTTTTTTTATGTTCCGAAACGACGAAAACGAACTTCCACTACCAATAAATATAAACTTTATTTTTCTTTTTTTCTTGTAAAATATATGAACTGGCTACTCTGGGGATTACGGATCTATAGGCTCCTTCGGGGACCGTATAAATATTTTAACTCTAGATCATCATACATCTCTCGGAGAGACAAACGGGATTCCTCAATGCCTCAGGGATAACATGTTATTTTGAGAACGATGATTCAACGTTAAGTATCGTTTCGATCCAAATTATCGAATATCGTGGAAGTGATTTTTTTTCGAGGCAAATTATTTAAAAGTAAGGCATGTTTTAAAAAAGAAATAGAGGCGAATTAATTTTGATGGGAATACAAAAAATAATTACGTCGCGTCTAATCCAGCGATAACGCTAATACCTGACATTACCTAAACGCATAAAATGCACAATTCACATAGCCATTAACAATGACTGCATCCAATGCGTAGCTGTATTTTTCAATGCAAAGCAAACATCGCGAAGCGAGGAGCATAACAACCAGGAGTTTCCTTAGGTTGCCTGATCGATCTATTCTCAAGTATCCAAGGTGCAAGAGTCTAGTCGCGTAAACGTGACTGCGTATAGAATATCCGCGCAATTTGAAGTCTCCAAAGTTCCGTAACAGGATCGAACTCACAGACAGCCGTTGCAGTTCCAAATGTTTTCGTAAATCTAAATGACTCGCGGCGCAGTCACACGTGGAGATCCGCGTGCGTTTCTAGGGAGCGACGAGTCACGTGAGCCTGTACAGTTACATACGAAGTTCAGCCAAGGAGTCTCAAGGTCCGCAAAGAAACATGGCTCGCTCGGGCCGCAGTCAAGCAGAGACAGGCGGCCGCAGTGAGCCACGTCGCGTCTTTAAACACTCGTCGATTCGCTCCGTCGCCGTATTCCGATGGAACAACCGCATGTCTGTGTTTCGTTTGGATCTCGCGACAGCCCCGACGTCTTTTTATTGACCATTACTTAATTCACGCACGCTCGAGGAAACACGGAACGGCGTCGCTCGGAACAAAGAAAGTTTTCCTATTGTCGCAAGGATCCACGCGAATATACTTAATCACTCGTGCGACAATTTTTCACGTTAACGTCGAACGTTACTCGATGACTTTTTTCATGTCTGGTAGAAAGTAACAACAGTCTGGCTTTACTTACCTCGGACGAGACATTAGGAGACAAAATAGTTTGCTCGTTGACCAATCACCAGTCATTGTTAACTACCTACTACTGTTGTAGCGGAAACGCCTTGTTTTGTCAAATTTCGCCATAATACTTTATACGGTTGCAATATCCGTGCTTTTTCTCCTGGAACCTTGAACCGTTCTAGTGCTGTGAAATTGTGCAAGGGCTAACGCAGTTAGCGCTAGGCACTTACTGTTTACCAAAGTAAAAGTAACCAGGGGATGACACCGCCGGGATAGAACGAAGTGTCGGCTACATGAAGATTCAGTTTAATTTGTGACATGAAACCAGCATGAACAACGATCCGGCTGTATGTCATCGGTACTTTTACTGCAGTCAGCGCAGACATCGTATCAGGTATCGTTAAGTGTATATCGATCGTGTTTATGTGTACGTGGAGAAATTCGAAAAGTAATACATATTCATTTCTTGAATTATGACTTTGTACAAGGTATCATACCGTGTCGGAATATTTCATTTTTAAATTATTTTGCTTTTTTTTCGTAATTCATTTTTGCCATCCCACGATTCGTCTTCTCTCGTGACACACGAGGCAATCTTCTTCGAGAAATTTCATGTATAGCCTTCCGATATACTGTTTCTGGATTTTTTTTTTCCGATCGCAACTGAAATACCACAGAAAATTTATTTTCGTTTCTTATGCTGTCTCAAGACTCATTCCATTCTCTGTTTCATGTATCGTTGCGTATGATGTCATTGGACGTCAATTGGCGTCCGTTCGTAAATGCGGATCAAGGTTATACCGATCTATCTTGCAGGCTAGATTTCTAAACCGCCTATGGGATGGGTAACCTACTATCACATATTTTGATAGTATGTAACAATTTTAATTTTTATAAATAATTTATATTATACACAAACATTAATACGTATGGTACTTCTTGTTTTTTTATGTATATTGTAAATATATCTTTTTTCTATGACATATATAATTATAGTGTTTGCGATCTATTGTTCATTATCGATAACACCTTTCTATAGATTTCACGTAACCATTTGTTATTGCTTATCATAATACGTAAGATCCTTTGACGTATGATATACACGGTGTATTAATATTTCGATTTGCCTCTGAATATAACGTACCGAAGGTATATTTTATATGGAACTTATAATGTAATTGAATTTATCTAGAAAGGTTGAAGAAGTCCTCGTTTACCGGTTACAATATGGAATTCATTCGTATATGGCCGTTTGTTTGGGAATAACAAATTTTTATTGCAACTTCACTGTCCTGCATGTATGTTCGTTCGATCGACATGTAATATTTCGCAATCTCAGTTCACATCTATATTGTTATTGCAGAAAGCAATATCGTCGCCCATATGTCATTTTGAAAACGATTCAGATATTTCAGAGTCTGTCATTGAATAGAAAACGCGTGTGTTGTAAGTGGTGTTAATTAATGCATTTCAAACTGCAATAAAAATAATTTAATTCCGTGTTATACGTTTCGTGACAACCAGATACATGATACGTGACTGCGTCTTCAGGTCGAGTATATTTGTTTTACGCTATACGTAATCATATGGCAGAGGTCAGTTAATCAGAAAATAATTCCATATACGTGACATCTGCATGGTTTTCCCAAGATGCACCAGCACGTGCATCTTTCGAACCGGCCACGTGAAACTCACGTATGCCCGAACACGTACTTTATATTAAAAAAAAAAGGAATGTGCGTTATGCCAAATATGGATGTTACAGATGAATTCGTGCGTTTCGTCCTGGTTTTTGGTGCACTTTATGTGAAATAAGCTGGGTCCATCACATTTGATTTTTTTCGACCGGAACTATTGCATAATTTAGAGCTAATTTAGGGCTAATTATGGACCCTATATTTCATATTAGGGCACTTTACGTCTTCTTGACGTAAAGGCCTTTGACCTCAATTCCTGGACGACTATGGGCATTTTGAGACTTAATTCCACCTTGCCAGAAATTCGGGCAAATCTCATTAGAATCTGGGTGAATAATTTCGTTGAGTGTTTGAAGTTTGACGTGCGTTACGACGCGTGTCGATGCACGAATGGCTGCACGAAATAATATGTTTGTAAGAACCGAGGTGCGCCATTGTCCGGATGCAGGAGGGCGCGACTACGGCTTCCGGATTTTGAATGCCTAGATGGGCTGGTGAACTCTGTCGCTATTAAATGCGAAGTTAAAGGATGTATTTATCTTATGCAGAATGCCGGCAACCCTAATGAGGCCATTTGTACGCTCGAGTAGCCATAACGAAGGTGCTTTCTCAAATTGTTTTTCTTTTTCGAATTCATTATACATATTCATTCTTTGGAAAATTCAGTGAAGATTTTTATTTTTTATGTTTTTTTTTGCAAGCTTCATGAAAATCCTGGCAATACCTCTGAGCAACAGGAGGAATCGTACCAAAGTCGAGTAGAACTGTAAATAACCGTATAAAGTGGAAATTTTTATTTCATAAATATATTTTGCATAATTTTATCATCCATACGAGTTTTACGGTCGTTGCATTATTCGCAAAAAATTTAATATTTAAGATCGCGTCTTTCGCGGGTGTCTTTATTAATTCCACACGACCGTCTGCGCTCGACGCTACATACCTCATTAACCGAATTAAGAGAGGCAATTAAAAATTAAGTACATGTCCTCTCCCATTGTAGGGACGATTTGTCGGTACACTTGGAATATTTATTTCTGAGACAGAATTCATATTCGGCAGTACTGAACTGCATGGAATGCAGGTATATATAGAATCGGCTGCTACGAAACTATTTCATAAAAATGCATTGAACGATAATTAGATCATATCGATGTTTAGATACACCTACTGTGTTCAAAGGTCAGAAATTATTTGCATCCCTACAACCGCGATTATTCATCGTTTTTCAAACTAACGGTACATCACTTTTCTGTTCCGACGTTATAGTACAATTTGTTATTTTCTAGATATTAGTTTTTTTTTAATATACATATATAATTGCTACTACACGTTACACGTATTTACTAGGAGATTTTGATGATGCAAATGACGGACATTAGCATTTTTTTTTCTTTAAAATATATTGGAATAAAACATATAAATTATAGAATTATAAAGCTGTCCTGACGTATTGTCTGTTTCTTTAAAGAAGTTGTTTCTTCCGTCTCTTTTTATCTTGGATATATCATCGGACGTTTCTTAATCGAAGAACTCAAGATGTCATTGAGTTTGGTCTTAGATCTCCTTTTACACAAGAATTTTGCATCTTTTATTTTTAATCCACTCGTAGTTGAATACAGTGACGAATCTAAATGGAAAAATGCCAAGAGGCCGAGTATCAGCTCCGCGCAATTTACAGTAAATCGAAAGATGACGCCTACGTGTAACTTTTATATTTTCCAATCGCTACAATTCATCCTTTCCGTGTGGGTAAGGTGCTCTTCCAGAACGATTGGCATGTTACTCTATAATTCTCTAGCTAATCGAGTATGGACCCAGCAACTGTGTCTCGGTATGTTGGCGTAATCCATTAAACATTATTCGCAAGACTGTTAGTTATTCAAATCGATTCTCTCTATCGACACGTTAGTACCACGTCAAGGTTAGACGCCCGGAAGGGTCCGTGAATTTAGACGTCATGAAAATGTTGTCTAGCAGTCTGAGCTGATTCGCTCATCCTTTGACTGATGGTGGCTCGTTTTCGAAATTGTTATGAGCATTTACTCATAACATTGTTTTTATTTTCTCTTATGTTACTGCGGATCTTCATGACCTGCAATACGTCTCAGGTCAAAGGATGACTATTTTGAATAAATTTCAGATGTTCCTTGCGTGACTGCAATGACGAGATGCATTAGTCATACTGACCAGTTATTAGTGGTACGAGTGCCTGGTTTATATTGATTAAATATTATATCTAGTTTTTTTTTTAATCAATTTGACATCTGTTCACAAATCTGACGATATATTCAAGGACGTGAATTTCAAATGTGCATTAATGAAAATATCGATTTCGAATTTTTGGAAAATTCTACTGCTCGAATAACGTCAGCTGTCATTATTAGACCAGATCTATTGACGTGAGATTCATTAAAATTAAACCCCATTGAAAATGTTAACGACCCTGTTTTCAAGTATCACATTATTATTCATATCGAAATAATTATCGTCACTAATTATGTCACTGTTGCATTTTACAGGAAGCAACTCTCTAACGATTCGATTGAAAATAATTGAAAAGCAGTCAAGGTATTTAATTTCAAAGCAATTTGCAAAGCAGAAATACATTTTTTGAGATAATTACGAACTTTAAGGTTTCACTTAAAAACAAGGTCTGCAAGGGTAAAGGTCCTTTTCATTTAATCTCCATTCATCGTACCGGCACGTTTTCATCTCTACGTTCGTGATAAGATTATATAAACTGTATCCCAAAATTCTTTTTATCGTCGTTAAACGACGATTACCCAGGTGCATAATTCTTAAGAATTGCCCGTAGGATACGAGATAGACTAAGTAAGTTTTTTCATCTCGTCGAATTCTCATCCCATGTGCAATCCTAACAAAGTCAGTGTCGTTAGGCACGTATCGCGAGTCATGCGAAACATTCTCGATCTTACAATTCCACGAACTGTGGGGGAAGTTCTCATTCGCATTGCAAATGTCTCATGCACTCCATGGAAACTTCTTACATCTCTTACCAACCACGTAATTATTCCTGTGATCGTAATACCGTAAATGCATCTTGCAGAAGGTCGTGTACATATATACATATATTGGAAACATGGAGAAAATGAGATTCGAATCTACTCAAATTACCCGCCAGTCGCTACTCACTTTGCCAGGAAGTATCGGTATGCCTTTTACTCTGTTTCCTCTCTTTGACAGAATGACGGCCATGACCAACAATTCCTGTCCAAGCATATACAATCAAGGCCGCGTTGTACGTTCTATGTTTTACTTTTCTTGGTTCGATCGTTTCGATACAAAAAATTACTCCGTGCCCATTTATTGTCGACCGTTCGTGCGACCGTGATAGGTTCGATCGGCAATTTGTAAAATTTAATTTTCAATCGAATTCTTAAGAATAAACGTATGCGTCTTTATAACGTTAACGTAACCAGTTATTGATATATGGAAATTCGTGTGATTGTTTGGCTAACGCGTTAAGGACACAATTTAACCATTTTTTAATCAGTCACGCAATTGGAGCACCTGAAACACAATGTAACGAAATAGGGTCGCGGTAAGTTTAAATTAAGGGGTCACATATCTTTCTCGATTTCAAAAAATCGATTTTTTTTTCCTCATATATTTTCAAAGGTATATGCCTTAGAAATATTTTAAGCCCAGAATGAGCTTAAAATTCGAATTATTCTAGAAATTAGAGCCTTTGGAGCGAAATGAGTCATGCCGCTTCGCAGGTCAGATTTACAGCACCCTAACCGTATTTTTACATTAACAATAAATTGCGAAAGAAGGTCAATTTCATGATGCAGGCATTGGTGATTAAGTGTAAGTGAAAAAATCTTCATTTTATTTAACTTGAAAACCTTTCCAAAACTTTAAACGCGTTTTTCTTGAAACGGCATTTTTCAAGACGGTGGGCATGATAACTGGCAATGATACGCAATGTATTGCAACTTTTCGTAGAATTCATTATGACAGTAATATAATGCTTCAGGTTTTTTAATACTATTTTGATTCTACTCGTTGAAAGAATTTTTAATTGTGCAATATAATATCGATGGTATATAAAATTAACATTTTTATATAATATCCTTGATGGCTAACACGTATTTACATAAGTTACACATGAGAAATATGTTGTTTTTCGGATCTCCTATAATTCAATATTCCTATCTCTGTTTCCGTTAGATAATTAATCTTTTCGTATCGGCTAATAAGAGTCCCCTGCTAATACGTCCCACGTACTCGAATTCCGTATATCCATACTAATCGTGTATCGCTATAAGAGAGAGCCTGCACTTTCCGTTTCTCGTTCCGGGCAAATATAGCCAATGTGGTTCGCGACTGGCTCGACCATGAATTTTCGAATGACATGCAATTATGATTGACCTGGTTTGAAGGTGTCGCACGCGCGCACTGATTATTCGTAAACTTTTGCAATTGCCTAATTGAATCTATAGCCAGTATCGCAAAGCTACCTATACCGGTAACCTCATGGACAAAAATTGTCAATTTACTTGTTTTCAACAAATTTCCATTTTCAGCTCGATTACGCAAAAATCACGTAAGTCGTTACCAAAAAATTTTAATAATCGATTTTTAACTTCCGTATTGAAGATAGCAGCAACTGTCATTCGCCATTTGATTATTATTTCTAATGCTTCGATGATCGCATACCCTCTATCTATTGCTTATAATCGGTTCAATGCATTCGAAATGACTGTTCCGATATCCAATTAAAAAATAACGTTTCTGTCAACGTGAGATACTTCGATCTCCTAGATGTGAGATCCATCAGCCATCTTGTTCCTTGACCGTGATATTAGCTTACTCTAACGTACGTATAAAGGTCAACAGATTATGCGATTTCGCAAATCGCATAATCTTCGTGCGAGCCGCTGACGCTCTTTTGAGGATAATGCATTCCGCATCTAGCTGCAGTTTTCTAGAGAACATGTATCCATGTTTACTAGGCGTGAGGTCAAAGCCATTCTACAGCTGGATCTCTCGTAGCGCTATATTACGGAGCGTGGAAAAGAGTGACTACTCAATTCAATAATGTATATTCCACCACCTGCTTTTTTAAAACTTTATTTAATATCTGTTCTGCTCAATCCTCATATCCGTTTAGATATACATTTTTTGACTTCGATCAAATTTTTGTTAGTCGTTTATACATTATTATTCTCCATAAAATTTGTTTTCATCCCTCGATCTTCTGCATTCGTGTAAACTGCCCTGTTGCATCAAATTGAATTACGGATACGTATGACGCAAGGAGCTGTATTCTTTATGCGGATTAATACTGTAAGACGTCACGGTTTTGTTTATTGTAATGGTTTCCTTTATTATTACAGAATTTGCGAGAGACAGAGAGGAGCGGATCGTGATGACGAAAGAGGCGAGGATGATGACGAGGATGAAAATCCATTAGGAAGATGGCCACACGCCTTGAGTCCTGCTCTTGCATGTTTAGGATGTACTCTTGGTCTCTTCAACATCAGCAGGTTCGCCATCCTTAGCATACAGTTTGGAGGTAAGTCAAGCGAGGATTAAATTACTATTCAGAAAAGATGAGAATTTTGAATTAATATAAACTGTCTTTTTTTTTTAGCAAATTTCATTGTTCAGTTCCTGGTATTGTCTCTGATATTGGGCATACCCCTATTAACTCTACAAGTATGTCTGGGTCAAAGACTCGCAGCTGGTGCCGTGGACATGTGGAAAATTTCACCCCTCTTTCAGGGTGTCGGAATTGCTCTTCTCACTGCACAGGCTTTCATTGGAATTTACAGTATAGTCGGTGTCTCATGGATGTTTGTTTACTTCAGGTAAGCAATTCATCCATCCATCCAATCCATGCTTATTGACGTCATGGATGAATAGTATATGACTTCATTGATATAGTTGCTATCCGCAAAGTGCATGACGCAACGTTTTCTTCTCAGAGATTCATTCATCACGAAGCAAGACAGGTATCGATGGGCAGAATCATTTCTTCTCTATAGAGAAGACACCAGGCCTACACACAATGGCACCTCGTACAAACTGCACGAAACTGTTCCGGATTACTTCAGTGGAGCCGTTCTGCAGAGGCATCATCTCAACGAGCCTGATCCAGGAGTCGTGACCCTTAAGTTCCAAGTGGCATTTAACTTGGCCGTAGTATGGATGATCGTGTTCGTTTCATTGAGCAAAGGTGAGACTCAAAGGTTTCCTGACATGAAAACGAAGTACCAATAATTGTGAAAGTGACTTGCGATGACTAATGATTTATTTATTATTTATTATATTTATAGTTATATATCTTTTTCAATTCTCTCTTACAGGTCTCAGATCGTATGGCAAAGTGGTGTATGTCTTTACCCTAGTCCCGGTATTTGGAACTCTTGTCCTTTGCACAAAATTATTAGGCCTCACGCCAACCGGCTCTATCCATCAATTGTTTCCTGCTACTGTTTGGAGTGAATTCTTCATTAACGGAAAATCGTGGGTAGCTGCTTCTTCCGAAGTCTTCCTTACTTGGGGCTTACTCGGATCCGCCGCCATGCAGGTAAACGAAATTCAGATTGAACTTTTGATGCTTTAACATAATTTTAATTTCGTTCCTTGTTCTACCATTTATATTACTTACAGATTGCTGCGCACAATAAGCACAAGCATCTTTTGCAAAGAGACACCAGTCTCGTTGTCGTTTTGACATTTGTGGTTCTTCTGTTATCCGCCTTTCTAGCCAATACTTGCGTTCAAATTTTACGAAGTCACGGATACGTGTATACTACGAGCTCTTTCGGTGAGTCCGTTATATTTACGGCTTATTTAGAATTTTCATGGGATTCGTTTAAAGTATATTTTTCATTGTTATTATGTCTATGATGTAGCATTGTACAGTCTTTGTCTTGTGTTCCAGAAAGAATATCAGGGTATACGTTCATGCGTCTTGTCAATCAACCAGCACCACCTGGTTATAGCAGTACTCCTGAAAGATTTATGTCACATGCATCGTTTCTGGTTGGTCAACGTGTTCTAAGACCCGGTGCAGACCTCAGCATTGAATCGGGCTATCAAGTATTGAGACTCTCTACTGAATTGGTACCAGCAACCTTGGCACTTTTGGGCACTGAACAAGTCTCACCGTTCTGGGCTGTATTATTTTACTTCATTCTAATTCTTTTTGGAATTGCCCAGCAGGTAAGAGATATAATTTGATCAATTCTTTTGAAATATTATTCTTGAAAGCATTAAGTTATACTTGAACTGTACCTTACATACTGTACATACATCCATGATATTTATTATTCTGTTTCTATAGCTGGCTATATGGCATTGTGTCATTACTGGAATAATGGCCATCAATACAAAAATGATGAAACTGTGGGAAACTACAATCACCTTCTTCAGTTGCGCCTGTGCCTATATCTTGGGACTTCCTATGGCCACAGAGGTAAAGAATCATTCTACTTTTCTTACTATTAACATTTATGAGATATAAGATAGCGTGAGATACCACAAAGGGGTGCGACCTCATTTCAAATCTTTAGTCAGCATACAGGTGAGTAAAACGAATAAATATATCAGTGACACGCTCACTGCCGTCCTATCAGAGAGAGTTGGGAAATCGTTAGTTCAGCCAGATAAGTCTTATCGCGCGAGATCAATTTTATATACGACGCGTGACATCTTAATACCTTTAGTTTCCTGGGTGCTTGCGAAGTGACACATCGCAGAATGAATAGCAACGTTAATTCAGTTGTACGCAGAAGCGTCTCTTGCTATTTCTGTAATGAATTTGTTGAAGAACGTTATTTACCGGAACACGTCAAGCACTGTTGTGCCGTACTGGAAGAGTGTCCAAAAAAGTGTGGAGCGTACGTACCTCGACGTAACATGGAAGCTCATCTGCGTCAGTGTGTAGAAAAAAAAGTGAGGAATATGCACTCGATGGAGACGCAGAGCGATTTGGTATGGAGAGACAAGATTTTCTCGATTTTGAGTTTGTTACGTTCTGCTGTGGACGGCAGCGAACGGGAAAGAAAAAGATTGGAGGAAACTGTAACGTTAAGTATGAAAAGCATTGAAAAAAAACATGCGGACATGGAAATCCTACGACTGGGCGTTCTAGAAGATACTGAACGAGTGCGTCAGGATTCTGTTATTCTTGAACAACGACTTCTGGCACTGGAAAGAATCTTTAATGAGATCGATCAACATACCAACTTCAGTTTCAAAAAAGTCGCAGATCAGTTGGATTTCATACAAACTGAATTAGCAGCTGATAGGAACAAGTGCGGTGAGATGATTAACGAGTGGCAAACGGAACTGAAAGGATTTAAGACATTTTTGGCCAAAGAGAGCGTCATGATCAGTGGGATTTGGCATGAGCAATTGGAAAAGATGCATGACATGAAGCTTGAATTGGAAATGAGATGTAAGGGCAGTAAGGAATTGACGGAGAAGCATGATATTTTATCTGAAAAAATTGATATACTTGTAAGGGAGATGCGAAATCATTCAGAGGCAATAAAAAATCAAGCTAAGGAAATTAAAACGTTGAAGTTTCAAATGAAGGACAACGTTAAGTATGTCGAGGATTTGATTAAAGATAGCTTAGTTCAAAGCAAGCTGCAGAACAGTGACGAAAATGATGTTTCCAAACATAACGAACAGATATCTACAAATGGACGTTTGTTATGGCGGATAGATCGGTACAAGGAGAAAATGACTGATGCTAAGGAGAACGACACTGTATTGTGTAGTCCTATATTTTATAATAAAGATTACGGATACACTTTAAGAGTGGAATTATTTTTGAATGGAAGAGGTCAGTGGAAAGATCGACACATTATCGGATGCTTACGTGTCATTGATGGCAAGTGGGATCCGTTATTGGATTGGCCTTGCGTTCTCCAAGCTACTGTAACTTTAAGAGATCAAGAGAATCCGGCAAATGATATTCGAAAAATTGTCAAAGTCACGAAGAAACTGAAGGATGACGATTCTCAAAAACCAGACAATGAATCGGGATTATATATGTTCATACCTCATACTAAATTAACAAGATACCCGGGATACGTAAAAGACAATGTCCTATTTCTAGATATACAAATGAGAGATTTAAAAACTGCTGGATCGACTCCATCGCTAATATCATAGATGAATAAGATAAAACTAATGATAATATTGGCCGCGAAAGCCCATAATCTCAAGATAAAACTACTAAATCTAGTTCAATATTTATCAATCGTAAAATCTGTTTGCAGTCTTACTACGAATCTCAATGTAAAAACGTAGCCATCGATATAATAAATTCATTTTTACCTCGGGTACGCAATTCAATAGTATGATTCTTACTGGTACACGTCATCTTGTTTTCTCAAAACATGTGTTATGCGTGTTGCGAAAAGCACGTATGGAATGCTGCGAGTGATAAGAAGCTAATCTTTTTTAGGTATCTAAGTTAAAATAGAAACAGAGTACTTTGAACTAAGTTTTACTAATTCCATGATATTTATTGTAATTATTATTTTTTTTTAGTTGGGCATTTACGTGGTTTATTATCTCGACTATACGGTTGGCGGAGCCTGGTGGATAATGGTTCTCTACTTGGTCCAAGTTGGAGCAGTATTTGCAGTAAGAGGTCGTCCACATACCGGCGAAGCCGTTGTGGCGGAATTATTTCCACCCACTGGAAGATGTCTAAGACATTGGGCTGGACCACTCTTGTCGTTCACGTGGAATGTAATCTTGCCTGTTACGTTAATGGTAAGTTTTATATCAATAGTGCTTCTGAGACAGTTTTACATTCGACGATTCTAATTAATACTTAAAATAATTAATGCTTATTTCCAGGTACTCAGTATTACTGTATTCAAGAGCAGTGGTTTCCGAGAACTTTATACGTACCGAAGAACAAGCAGAGATTACTGGTCTGTGTGGGCAAGACAACTGGGAGCTGCTATACAGTTGATACCAGTTTTAATGATTCCAGCCGTGGCAATTATTCAGACTTGTCGCTATCTTAATAGTGGACCGCCGGATATATTCGATGTAAGGGTTCGAGTGAGTTTTGTTATATTTTTAGTTCCAGTGTAATTGTAACCTAATTATCTTAACACTGACTAGTAGTAACGCGACCTTCGTTTCTTTCATATTGCTGTACTTAATTTTACAAATCATTATTATTCTTCCTCTTTCATGCAACGTTAGAACGAACAAATGGAAATTAACGTTAGTCACTGTGAGCAGTGCAATGGCGTAAGTCAAATATATTCGCGAAAAAATCACAACAATCGCGTCCCACTTTGTGAAAACTCTTTCCATCAATTCTCACAATTCTCTTATTTACTTTAGAGGATTCAGCTGCTCTACAGACCATCATTGGAGCCTGAGGATCCTAGAGATGCCCAAACGCAAATTGGGAACGACACATCAACGAGTATCCATGGTAACGGAATCTTGTCATCAACAACAGACATTCCTTTCGAAGATCCTCCACCAAAGTACACACCACCTCCAAGTTACACCACAGCCACTGGTGCGAGGATAGCAAAAATGTTACGTCAAAGTTTCCGCAGAAGTGTGCGAAGAATAGCAAATGTCCTTGGGGAAGGTAGTGGACCAAGACCAAGACCATCGTTGCAGCCACCTCCTCCAGATTATGCCACCGTCTTGGTTGAGATGAATCAAAGCGTGCCGTCACGGGATATTTCAGTTCACGTGTCGGAACCCATACCGGACGTAACGGACACCAGAAGAGGAAGGATCAACGAGATGGATAGACATAGGCCAAACACTATCGACAGGACAACAAGGATCAGCACGATAGATAGAAGCGCCGTAGAGCGAACTCACTCGACAATGGACAGAAGTCGGAGACCACATAACAATCCTGGTAGTTCAAATTTGACTGCTGCAGATGTGGCGAACTTGTTGCGCAGCAGCATCCGGCGTGGTACAGCGCGAACTCAACAAACTTTACGTAGAAGCTTTGCTAACGAGGAATCGACAGGTGCAGCTTCCGTTGAAAATCTGGTCGAAGCAGCCGCTCCGATTGGACAGGATTCTTTGGTCTATCCGAAGGATGTATCTCTAGTCTCTGAACAAGATGATGATAATGACGACGATAAAAAGACTGCCGATGAAATAGAGTGCTCCGTTTCTGTGATATAGACTGGCCCTTTGACGTGCAATGTGATTCTAATTCAATAACTCTTTGATTATGTGCACGATTACGATATCGCTCTATACTTCAGAGTACAACGTATCTGATGTAACTTCCAGGTTGATTCCTCGTAGTATAGACAATATTTCGTTGTTGCGAGGATTTTCTGTTGGTTTCAATTCCATAGTTTACTGTGCGAGTTCGTGAACCCCGTGAAAAATATTTAGTACTTGCAATTAGGCGAATATAACTTTATATTAATGACGATCAAGAAATTCCTCCATTTATGTAATATCAAAGTAATTAGGGTTGCTTTGTGTTTCGAGCGAATCGTGGCTGTACTTCAGTTGTCAGTGATATGTGAATGAATCATTGTGAAAAAAATTATTATGTTAACGATGCGCTAGATTTATTTTAAAAATATTATTCAATCGATGTCTATCCGATGAAATATTAATTGACCTATCAATGACACTTTGTGCATACCATATTTGCAGTAAATGACTTAAATCTACGTGACATGGATGTATATTCCTACCATCGTTAATTCGAATGTTTAATCGCGTTGATGTTATGGAGTAATCAAATGATTGTTTTTTGTAAGTTACATTTTTTTTTTTTCTCTACGTTAGTGCGTTTAATATTTATAAAGGCGTTTACGTAGTTCGATAGTAACTTTGAAAGATGCATTGAGTCAGAAACATATTGTGTATTTGAATCTGGACGTTCGTTTTGAAAATTTCAAACAGATTTATAAATGTGTTCAAAGGCATTTAGTTGTATTAATTAAGTGTGCTTGAAGCGATTTCGAGAATATTGAGATTGCGCAAACCACACTTCGTTGTAATATACTTACACGCTTCTTCGTTTATGGAAGATTTGTTATGTAAATACATTTCGTATTTTTATCCTTTAATTAACGGAACTCCTATTTCCTTAGTATTTTATTCGTAGATTATAACTGTTTGATTCTGCGAGTGATTAGTCCGTCCAGTGTGTCAGTGTCTATATCATGATAATTTTTTAATGTTTTAATTTTCGCAATAGAAAGTCGCAATGCACAGTTTGCATTTTTGCAATAAATTGATGACCTCATCGTTCGACATTAATTACAAATGCTCTATGTATTATTGAGTGCAACATTTCGGCATGCCTAATGTCGCAATAAGAAAATTGAAAATCACATCACCATGTACATTAATCAATGTTCTCATTTAATGTGTATAATCTAAAAAGCTTTTCCTACGCTAAGTGTAACTGCTATACCTGATATTATGGACCACAATAAAATTTTTATGTTCTTTTGTAAACCCTTGTGTTTTAATTCCGTAATCATTTATAATCAAACTGTGGGTTGAACCTAATTGATAGAAATATGCACATCATTGCATGCATGGTTACATTCCAATCTGAGAGATGGGTAGGGAAACTGTCAATGAGCCAGTTTTCATGGTTCAAATTTTATTTCGGCGTTCTTCAAGTAGCGCGTAAAAGTCTCAGGTTCAAGGTACGGTTATTATTATTTATTTATTTTTTTTTATTGAATCGCTCGCTATGTTTATTAGTTTTATCAACTACCTTATCAAAGTAGC
>JASANN010000517.1:1663897-1700461 GCA_031762395.1 Calameuta pygmaea | reverse complement strand
TAATATTTCAATTTGAATGTAATTCATTTTCGATATTCTACAATTTCAATTCAATTTTTATCTACTCCGTATATTCTACGAGGTTTCGATTTAGCCTCGATTTTATATTTTTAATAAACTGTGAAAGTAAATCGAGATCCAATAATTTTTAGTAGTCTTTGGAAAGCTTTATTCCATTTTTCGAATTTTCAATATTTCTGTGCAACTAATTTTTTTCTTTTTCTCTTATTCCTTCTTCTCTATTGATGAAACATTTTTCAAAAATTAAGGTCCTACACGATGTCAAGTTGGCACCGCACTTTCTGAAAAATGTCTCAAAAATGTTTCAGCAATAGGCTTTTTCAATAGTTCTAGAGAAGTTCTGTAGTTCCTGGTCTAGTTTTAAGGGTTGCTTTGGGAACCAGCGAAGAGGTAGCGGAGAACATCTGCCCGCCAAGCTGCAGGTTCGTGTTCACGTTGCGCTCGGCTACGACGGAATTCGCATTGTCGACGGAGGCGATGATCACAAAATCCTACTTCCAGATTCGCCGCTACGATTTAGCGCCAGGATTCTGGTATCGCCTAAAATCGTAGCATTGTGCATCTCCCTACTCATCTCTGTTGCATATTCTGCTCGAAACACGCTACTTTGATAAGGTAGTTGATAAAACTAATAAACATAGCGAGCGATTCAATAAAAAAAAATAAATAAATAATAATGACCGTACCTTGAACCTGAGAATTTTACGCGCTAATTGAAGAACGCCGAAATAAAACTTGAACCATGAAAATTGTCTCATTGGCAGTTTCCCTACCCATTTCTGGTCAAACCACTAGCTGACGTTGTAGAGTATCATCTGCCAATG
Organism: Calameuta pygmaea; assembly: GCA_031762395.1. Lineage (NCBI taxonomy): Eukaryota > Metazoa > Arthropoda > Insecta > Hymenoptera > Cephidae > Calameuta > Calameuta pygmaea. The sequence goes on along the minus strand of JASANN010000517.1, from coordinate 1,699,616 downwards.
TCGATTACATTAAAGGAATGGGTGCAGTATATATCCTTCCTATTTGACAGTTATTTCATGTATTTAGATGCCATTGAGTAACATTACAAATACAGTGTTTCAGATCACTTTCGAAAGTTTTCAATGTAATCTTATTTCATGGAGTAAATATTAAAAGCAGAACATTAGGAAAAGAATTAAATATCATGTATATCACAAGCTATCAGTCGCAGCCACTGTTTTTAAATATATACTGCGTGTGCATTTTAATTCTGCTACAAACTGTAAACACAGATCTTTTAAATGTACATTACTTTAGCATATGCACTCTTCAGCTTGAAATTAATGTAGTACAAACTGTAGGACGATAGATATTTTGCTACAACGTTTCATGATAACTATTAAGTTTCATTTGCAAGTTTACCAAGGAAGTAAATCTGATTGGGCCATAATCAACTGAATGGATATTCTGTATTGGTATTCATTGCACGGGTTGCACAAATTCCATCGTTATTGATGGATCTGAATATATTAAGGTCTATTGAATTTCTTCTTCATAAAAATCATTCTAATTTAAGGCGGTGGATGTCAAAACAGCAACACCCCTTTCATAGAAGCTATGTTGCTCTTGACCTGGCGCGATATTCAAATCTACAGTAAATAGAAGTTCCGTTCGCGTGCTGTTTAGATAAACAGGTAGAGATAATTTTCCTTTCCTAACTTCTTCACTAGCCGAGCGAATCCATCTCAGCATTGTTACTGGTAAATCAGTCATGATAGTTGATGTTAGATATAACTGATTATCTTTGCACTGAGCGCCCTGCAGTTTCAATCCAGTGACTGCAAAAGAACAATCATCTGTAGCGATGTTATCGCCGTCTCCAATAGTTACATCAAGCTGGAGCTCTTCCAGGGACCAACTGTTGGCCTGAGCGATACACTGTCTCGTTGCAGTAATGTAAGCCTCTGGATTCAATAATCCACCGAGCCAAACTGGGAAACTCTGAAATACAATCAAATTGAAGTATAAAATATCGTTAGGTTTGAAAAACTATTATTCAAATGTTGACGTGCATACCTTGATTTCTTTCGCTCCTCCCTGAGATACGAGTCTGGACACCTCTTGCAATTGGGTGACTCTGTGGCTGAAGTCAGTGATCCATTGTATTACGGTACATCCTCTAGGTACCGTGTATCTTCTCCATCCACCGGGTAAAATACCCTTTACCAATTCAGACAGCATCGTTCTATGATAATTTGTTTGTTTCTTCTCGCCCTGTTGAAAGAAAATAAATAGTTATATGTAACAGTACTAGTCAGTTGCAGCTACTCTTTAACTTTGTACAATAAACTTACTTTACAAATTAGTACGACATCCTCCAAGTCATGAATAACATCTTGAAGTAGTTTAGCTCCACTGTTAACTTCTCTTTCAAAGTACCTGTACAACGGATCTTTAATATTTTCCACGGTTCTCTTGAGAGTAGGCAGATTTTTCGGCAACAACTGTAGCCACGTAGATGCAGAATTGTGTAAGGTTCTCATCCATGATGGGCGTCCATCAGCTTCAGCTTCACGTGGAGTATCTAGGGACTCTTCGTTAGAATATGCTAGCTCATCCTCATCCTCCAGTTGCTGCATTTTTAGAAGTTTTGATACCAAGTCTGTTCCTCTAGTGGTAAGCAGGACCTTCTCTGCATTATTAGGTAATCCTAACCAGGACGGTGTTTGTCTATCTGACAAGGATTCAATCCATTTCAGGAAGTGATCGCGTCTGTTACCATCGGGCATAGTTATGTGACGTTGATTTCCTTGAGCACCGTCAACATTGGCAACGAGAGCAAAATCAGCTTCGAAGGATCTAGGCGTGAATAATTTACGCAAGAAGGAAGCTAGTAAACGTTGATCATAATCATTGTCAATTTTGCCACCATAGATACATTGAGACAGAAGTGTCACCAAAGCATCCCATGGTACTTTCTCTGGTGGAAGATTTGTTCTACCCATTGCAGTTGCTTCTATCCAGGTGTCAAGGGTGTCACAGGCGACTCTCAGATCGCTTTCATTGAATTCATAGTGTTTGGCCCATCCTAAAGGAGCATAACGAAGACGTTCCTGAACGATGGCGTGGAACCATGCCAACAGGAAGTACAGGCGAGCACGTTCATTAGGTGCTTTCATCATACGTGAAGCAGGTACAGTGCTGAAAGTACGCAGCAAATTTGCCCTGATACCTGGAGGTGGTTCGAATACGAATATCCTACCAGCTCTGAGTAGATTAACTGGTACTTTAGGATTAATTTCCATGGTGAGGAAGAGTCTGAAGTTTGCATGCGGCTGGATACTGTGCAATTTCTTCTCAAGTTGTACCAACCACTGAGGTGCAAGATGAACGTTTTTCAAAAGTACCCATCTTCCAGCTTTTACGGCCATGTTAATAGCTCTGTCAGCTTGGTTGAAACCTTCTGCGGAACCGATAGCGATACTGGCAATTTGTTTTCCTAACTCTGCCGCCAGGTCGTCCACTCTGCTGGAAGCGTCGAAACCAGGTACAGAGCACAGAAGGGCTGGCACAGTAGCTTTTAGTTGATTTTCCACGACGGACGCAAAGTCCAGTTCGACCTCAGCTGCAGCCATGAAAGACTCACCAAGAGCTGAAGCCACTACTAACGAAGCTGCAGCAATTACACGATCTGGCCTGAATGCTTGAATTATCAGTAGTTGATGCATAGCAGTTCCTATAGGACTCAATGGTTTCTCTTCTTCCCAAAGTTTAGGCACGCAGGTTTCCGGTGTTGGGGATTGTAACCAGGTGCTGAAGTCAGAATTATCTTGAATCTTTTCAGCGAGTTTCTTGAAAGCTGGAAGCCTTAAGCTCAAACGTATCATTGCTTCTTGTTGTTCGGAGCTAAGACTTGGCACCGGTGGCGCGCGAATATTGAGCACGCCCTCTTTGCCACGTAGGAAGAACGTGAATTCGCTATCGTAGGTCGACTCCGTAACAACTCCTTTTAGATGAATCCGACAAAGCAGCAGGGCAAACGTAAGTCTGTCCGTATGCAACATTCCACGAGCAACACGTTCGTAACAGACAGAGAATAAGTCGCTTGTAATTAAAGACAATCTCTGGGTGTAGTCAGATATTCCGGACAATTTGGGGTTCTGTGAGAGAACGGTGGTAAATATGTCCAGGAACATCTTCAAGGAGTACTGATACAAGAAATGCACTTGGTTCAGACTATCCATGGTGAAGTACATATTCGAGCATGCTTGGGATAGCGGCATGTACTGTTGCGAGACCGTTTCAATTTCACCTATAACCTTGTCAGTTTCTTCCACCTTCTTGCTGATATCAGCAGCCTCCTGTTTCAGCGTTTCCAGGGTAGTGATGACGGAGTCATCATCAAGGATCTTTCCTTTGGCATCATTCAATGCTTGCAGTAAAGATTTCTCAAGCTGTCGCAATCTCAAATGGAATTCTCCTTGAAGTTTCAATAGATCTGATCTCTTTTCATCTATGTCAGGACGTTCTGCTTTAAGAACCTGGTTGAGACATTGACTCTGCAAGGAGCTCCTGGTGACGGTGAAGTTAACAAATGTTACACGAGAACATATATCTGGTGGGAATTCAACTGTGGGATCTCTTGTGGACAAGAATATCACGAATGATGGCGAAAGATCGATATCTTGATCTCCGAGCGTAATCAATACACGACCACCTGTTCTTCTCAATTCTCTATTCAGGACTGGATTTAGAATTGGATCATAATTTTCTACATCCTGGACCAACAATGGATTGCCAAACCGCAGAGCGCTCTCGAGATTCTTCCTAAATGAATCATCCAAGAAACTAGTCTTAGTAATTTTTCTATCCTTGAACTCATTCATTATGAATTCCGTGGCTTGTCCTGATGGATCAATGATCAGTGGGTATCTGTTGAAACGTTTCAACATTATAGCATTTTCTGTGCACAGATCATCTGTTGGCAAAGCATTTGCTTGCCATCTCAAACGCTCATCAGGATTCGACAAATATTCCGTTCTTGCGATATCAGCACGGAATTGCAAGTTTGCGTGTTGCAAATGTTGACACCAAGTGGAGAATAGATTTTGACGATACTGTAAACATAATATAGAGTTATATTATAGCAATAGCTTAACGAAAATACTTATTCAATTAATTGGATGATATTACACGAACTGCGCCATTTAAAAATGTACTTACATGTTGATCAAAGTAACCAGCATATGCAAGGAATGCAGAGGACAGAAGAACATCACCAATAATCGTAGACATTTGACTTCTAAATGTTTCGCTTGTAGCTTCCCATCTTTCTCTCTCGATGACTAATGATTTCAAGAGAGCAATGGATCTGTCTACTTTGCCTTGGACATTTTCCAGGTCAGCCTTGATAGCTTGAGCTTGGGAGATCAGCTGTGCGTACTCCTCTTTGTAGGAGGCAATGCTTTGTTCTAACTGAGCAATTAGATTTTTCACTTCTTCGCCTTTCAACTGATTGGTCTCAGCCTGTTGTTCCAGTGAATGAAGTTCATCACGCAGTGGCTCCACGCGCTTCAACATGTCTGCGTATTCGATCTGCGCAAAGCATGACCATATTAGTATAGCCGTTACTATATGCTGATTATATTCATATCATTAATGTTAATTACCTGAGCAATCGCCCATTTGACCATAGGACCACAAGCCATACTCGCACGGTTGACTTTTTCGAAGTTGTAGTCAGGGTTGCTCAAGTAACGACTCTTCATCTTCTCGCGTACCTCGTCGCTATAAAATGATTAAATTAGACAGAATTCTATTGCATAAAATGGAAGGTTTCATGGCTTTTGCTTTCCTCAATTTTTATCATACAATAATAACTCAAATGTTTTGTGTTGGAAACGGCAAATAAAAAAACAATATTATAGACTCTAATTGATTCACTGAATCGAATCGTTTACGAATAAATAATTTTTTAACGTAAATTTCGGTGCCTCGTAGATGCGAAGTGTGTGTCATTTCTGTGTCAGAGGGATTAACGTAAGGAGAATATAAACCAAGAAACCCACCTAACATTTTATAAGGCTGTACATATTAATATGCTAATGCTTTAGCTTTTGGGCATTTAAAGCCCATTTAGTAATTTTTATTAGCATGAATCTTTAGTGACAGTTGACGTGACTCGATGGACCATTTAGAACAATTTTGATGCACAATTTGTGTGGTTAGTGACAACTTTATCAATCATTGTTAGCATGCAGTAAAAAAAAAACAGTTTCTTCTTTTTTATCGTCGCTTGTATGAATTGGTTAATATATTGCCTATTTCCAAAGCTGTTCCAATACTGCTTGCCAAATAAAACGCAAGCTTTTGATAGAAGTAGGGGTGGAACGTGTGGCGGCTAACATAGCGTGTTACGATATACCATTACGCAAGATAAACCCAATTCTATTGGTAATGATCAGATAGATAATTGCCTTCCATTCACTATAATCAATTCCCTACTTCATAACGATCAAATGAAATGTGTAATTTTTGCAAAGCGAATACCAACTCAACCAGCCCAATTACCTTACGTGTGCTGATATATCAATGTCTGCTGATGATTATTTTGTGAAAAGCGATAGAAGCTATCTGATCACAAGAATCTTGGGGTGAAGGACTTTATCAAACTGTCCGATATAAGACAACACTGCAACGCAGGAGCTTCAAGGTGGGACGTTTTTTTTTTATCTGAGACCAGTAGACACTGATAAAATGAACTTTGCTGACTTTAATGAGTTAGTAATCATGAGAGGCGTGAATGATTTTATGCAATTTAGAAAGGTGAACCAATTAGGCATAGAGACGATGACTTAATGAAAAAATAGAAGAATGATTTCAAAAAATATTTTTCAAAGAAAGGAATACGAGAAAAATATTTGAAAGAATATTGGTATAAGAATTTGCATTCTTAATCAATAAACGATATTTATTAAATCATGGCTTTTCACTGATCTTCTTAAAAAGGAGTATTCTCATTCGTGTCGGCTGGTCCATGTCAGATTCATAGCCTAATTGTTTTTGAGGAGGAAAGAAACAGTGAAAGCATGCTTACGTAATGTCCTCAGTACTGAAATTCGAGACAATGGTATTGATAAAATTGTCTCTCATGATGACCGCGCGTATAGATTTCCAGTCACTGGCATTTTCGCCGAGCAACAGGCAGATAGACTCCAGCGCAACCTTGACGATCGCTGGTGGGTTCGCCATGGAGCGAACCTCAACCAAATGCTGTTTCTTTATTGATTTCACCGCTATACGAAAAATTAAATGATTTCATATAGTACAAAGAAGAAAATGGGCAGGCATTAGAGGCATGTTATGATAAAGTTATAAGAAAAAAGCGCGGCGACAGGCTGCAAGGTGAATTTCGGCGGACCTATAAAGTTAGAAATCAGGGCAAGAAAACACAAGTAATATGTTTCTATGTACAAGTCGCGAAGCATCGACGCGAGTGCAGTAGATTAGTAAATCCGTAAAACAATAGCTATTTTTAGTCATATATAATTGTAAAACTTCATTTGAATGAAAATGAATAATAATGTTCAATACTGTACTGGTGCCGATACTTGTGTGTGAGCATGATAATAACAACCGACAAACATTATAGAAACAGGACATATAACAAGCGGATATTAGATGTTGTTTAATAGACTCCCAGGCGAGCGTTGAACATTCAGCAGGCCCCTAGTGGTTCTCTTACGTGATGTCCTCTGTGTTGAAATTGACGATAGTCGGAATAAAGCTGTCCTTCATAATAACGGCACGAATCTGTTTCCAGTCGCTGGCATTTTCCTCGAGCAACAGGCAAATCGATTCTAGCGCCAGCTTTACAATTGCTGGCGGATTCGCCATCGATCGGATCTCAACAAGATGCTGCCGCTTAATCCCCTTCACAGCTACACTCATTGCAAAATCATAAGCGTAATGCATGGCGCAATTGCGTGCTTTCTTTATAAGATTCTATCGATAGAAGTCGAACGCCTAAGTTCGACGATAAAGAAAAATGTATGTGCGAAAAAAAAGCTTAAAAATTGTACTGTTTTGATAATAAAAGAAAAAAAAAGAAAATGCTTCACACAAAACTCATTTAGATAAACATAACTCTGTAACTGCGACAGATTAGTTTTTCAATATTGTTGGGGAACCAACGTAAAATTCTTATTTTATTGTTACGAGACAAATATAAAAGCGTGGAAACGTGAAATTCATTCTTAACAATGTTTATGACAGTGTCGAATTCAAGTAATATAGGTATTAAATAAATTGGCGTAAACATTGATTTTTGAGAAGTACAGGAGACACTTAATATACAGCAGGATAAGAAAACATGGTACTCACCATTTTGGGCGTCAATGACAGCTGGTTCGACTTGAGCAAGATCAGCCATTACGTCTTCTCGCTTTTGATCAATGGCCACAGTTTGTATAGCTAGCTGCTGTTGGATCTCTTGACTTTGTACCTTCTTCTTTTCCGCTTCCTGTTGATCTTTCACCATCTGTCTCAATTTAGCATTAGCAGCTTCGTTCTTGGCTTGCAATTCCTAGTATAAGAATACACCATTAAAACTTGTTTCCGTTAATCACTTTACTGACAAACAGTTCGTCATAAAAGATACGTGAAATTCTGCTATTCTGGACTTACCTGTGATTTAACAGCCAAGCTCTTTTGCATCTCCTCAACTTGTTCCACGGTTTCAGCAATCTTGCTTAAACCAACATTCAAATGTAACTGCTGTTCCTCCAAGTCGCTTCTCTTCTCTTGGTACAACTTGACGAAGTGGTTAATGAAGTCTAGATAATGTCGAGGGGTGATCGCCATTGTTCTCGAACCTCTCTTTGCCAGTCTTGCGTTAGCTTTGTGCAAAGTCTGATGTACGTAGACGCAAGCATTGATGACAGCATCTCTATGCGTGGGTTGCGCAGGTATTAATGAGCAGACAGATGGGAAGAAGTCTGGACATTTCCATGAAGGCCTTTCCAGATCAACGCGATTTGTGAATTCTTTTCCAACTTGGAACAATGCATTATCGGACCAATCGCCAAACCAATTAAGCACGCATCTGTTGAACAATGCCGGTGAAGTTGCAGCACGATCCTTAAGACCATCCGTGCTTGGATTCATTGTGAAAACAACGTGCAAGTTCTTCATGACTTGACCCGTGAACCACTTGTAAAGTTCTTCGTTGGAATCGAGCATCAGACCTTCTCGTTGAGCTCCTTCTTTGCACTGAGTCATAAGAGTAGTGTATTCATCGCCCTCGAACAAACCAGGAACTTCTCCGTTAGCAAGGAGAGTATTCATTCGTTCCAGGAAGCCAGAATCAAGTACGTTGGATTCGTCAAGAATAAAGGCTATCTTCTCATCCTTGCAACCAGAACGTCTCAATACTTGTCGCAAATCTTCATCGAAATCTTCTCCAGAGTATTTATTATGCACCTGTTAAACAACAATTACCGTTAGAAATCTTTTATGTTCAATGGAATAATTTAATTAAGTTCAATCAGACTGTACCTTTATTTGGAAGATGGATAATCCGTTCATCCATGCAACAAACCTCGACAGAGTTGTCTTACCAGCACCTGAGACGCCAATCAACAGCAAATGTCCCTGAGGCTGTCGGAAAATTCTGTCAATTCGCAGAACATGTTCAAGAACTTCATCGAAGAGAACCAGAGGTACATCCAACTCTTCTTCGTAGAAGACCTTCAATCTAGCCCTTACGTAGTCCCTCAACTCTTGCCTGTTAACTGGCACATAATCTTTAGATAACCAGTTACTGTAGAGAATCGGTCTGGACAGTGCTTTTTCTTTATCAACGCCCATAAAGTGTTTCAGTGCCACAATGTCAATATTCTTATTAGTCCAACCACGTTCTGAATCTTCTACCAATCGGTCTTGGAACAAACGAAGTGCCTCATGTGCCCAGAGACGTACAAGTCCCTCAACTGATAAACTATCAAGAGGTCTAATTGCTTCACAGATTCCACGGACCCATCGTGTCATTTCACGAGGCGAATAAACATAATGTGGCTGCATGTCTTGGGTAAACCGTTCTTGGGAGGCTAGGTAGAATTCCACCATTGCGTTTGTTAAAGGCTCCGCATAGCCCCTCAGGGAAGGAGTTAACCTGTAATTGTTAGAAAAAAAAATCTATAGTATTGACATGAATCAGAGTATTCAATTGCAATTAAGCGATAACACCAATCGATTAAATTACATATATTGTTACACTTAAAAAAGCATGACGTAGTGTATTACGGACCTGAGCATGGCACGTGTGAATGTTCCATAAATCTGCTTGAGAGATGTTTCTCCAGGATAGTCAACATAGATGACTGGTACATGGCGTAAGAATCTATGGCTAAGTGGTTTTCTACCAGGATCGGTAGGTGGATTACAAGCTCCGACAAACTGAATCCTCTCCAATGAGACCCAAGCTTGATCACTAGTGCGGTAGAATCCTCTGTGCTCTACCAATTGTCTCAAAAATGAGATTACACGTTGAGTGCCATAATTATCCATATCGGGTAAATTGATTTCGTCACAGAACAAAACGAGCCACTTTCCAAGCTGCACAGGTGATAGTACAACACCATTTGGTGTTTTGCGATACTCGCAGTAATGATCGAATGTCTTTAATAACAATTCTGGAGTTGTAGCGGATGAAAAGTTCAAGCCAACAACTTCCATATCCGGTAAAGCTCTCAGCGCAGAGAAAAGGGTCATGGTTTTACCAGAACCAGGTGGACCGCACAGTACTGTTGAAAATGATGTCAACGTAACAAAGGAAAAATAATCGAGTATCTAGAAATATTATATTTAATTTCTTAAACTTACCCAGCGGTTTGTGCTCAGCTAGCCACGTGTAAAGCAGAATCTCATGTCTGACAGTATCCAACGTGGGTACAACGATATCTGGACTAGCCACTTTATGAGTTTCTACCTCAATCTGAGGTACCTTGTTACTCCACGGTAGCCACTCTCCGTGAATATTTACTTCGAAGTCTATGATGGGTATGTTACTCTGAGCTGGTAAGGGTACTGTAGTTATAGATCTTATAAAGTCACCCAAGTCAGATCTAACCTTCAGCTTGGCATCACCAGCAAAACTCCAAAGTAACGCGTAAACCAGACATTTTGGCATGTAACGTTCTAACTGCTCACTTGGCAGCGGGAAATCCATATGGGTATGATTATATTGTAAAACATTGCGCACAGATTGGTTCAGCATGGAGAACAGGGAGCTGAGTGCACGCAACCGCGTGAAGTCCATTATATGTTCTTGTTTCATGGCGTACTCCAGACACCTCACTACTAAACCATCAGGCGCAAAGTAACTTTGCAAAATACTTGCAACTTCACGCTGTACAGATAAAGCAGGTGAAATAGTGTCTTCTTTATCTGCCGTCTTCTTGCCAAGATTATCCTCTTCGCCATCTTCCAGTGGAATATTTTTCAAGCGCAACATGTAATTCTCGAAGATCATTTCCGTCGAAAGAACATCCTCTGAGAACCAGACCATGCCACAACGAGAGACAGTAGCTAACGTTGCATACTTCAGATCTTGTACTTCAAACATCACTCTGACGTTTGGTGGTAGGCTGAGACGTTCGCCATTTGGCAACGTTAGAAGCTTGTTATCGTCAAGGACTGAGTTGAGATTCTCAACCCATTCAGGATCAACATCTCCATCAAATATGATCCACTGTCGTTTGTTTATCTCCCCTCTGACGTTATCTATGATCTTTCTAAGGATGTGAGTGAATAGACCATCAGTCCATTCTCTGGTGTTGGGATCCAATACACCATAAAGTGTTTCCTTGCTGATAGCCTTGGGATCAATGACATGGGCTACACCTTCTACACCTTCGAATCTTTCCAGTGCCTTTAGAAGCACCTTCCAGGCCGTCGTTTTTCCAGAACCACTTGGACCAACCATCATCAAGCCATGATTCAGATTGCAGATTTGGTATAGTTGAAGTACCTATAGAAAACTATTGTTAGAGATGGACGATTGGGAAGCATAGAGATCAGATGATAGACATGCATTGATACGCGTGGGACAATGACAACATCTATATACAGTTCGGTCTCACCTTCGCAACCCAGGTCTCACCGACCGTTTCCTGAGTAGGCACAATATAAAATGTTAATGATTAGGATATCAATTTGAGAAGTTATTGTAGTACCGGATTAGCAACATCGCAGTTTTGTTATTGGTTTAATTCCAAATTTTGTAAATGTTCAGTAACAGTCATGCCAAGTGTTTTTAGTTTTGTCAGTGTGGTTAATGAGATGATAATGTTACGAAGATACAAATATTACATGTACAATAAAAAACAAAACGAAGAGGTAAAATTGTCATTGAATAAATATTACCTTTTCTTGCCAGGCTCCACCTTGTTCATCACCTTCTCCACATACAAGATATTCTTCAGCGCACACCTTTCGAATTTGATCTTTCAAACCTATCAAATAAATATTGATGAGAAATGCTTATTCAGATTTCTAAAGTACATTTATGATGGTTTATTTATTAAAAAATGTAATATTACCCTTCATTTCGGCACGAGTATAATTTACGTTCGGGAATACATCGTTCAAGAGACTGAAGAGTAGAGGAATATCTTCTGCAACTAATTTAGGTACCATAGTCTCACAGACTGATTGGATCAAAATTTCTTGTTCTGGTAAGTTCTCAGCGATCGAGGCTTCATCAATATCGGTTTCTCCACGATTTTGCATACCCTCCTTAATTTTTTGGATTCTATCGCGTTTTACGTTTCCGGCTGAGATTAGTACGGACTTCAAAGCACGGAGACCAAAGTCGTAATGAGATTGATTTGATAATTGTTCATCACACAGCCTAGACAAAAATATGATATAATTATTTACTCTTTGTAGTATCAATAATAATTGCTAATTGTTAAAATCATATATGTACAATGTATAAATATTTATAAGAACTTACTTGAAGAATGGTACAATCTTGCACGCTAATTTTTCAGCAGATCTGAAGCCTTGACTGAACAACATCACTTCGGCAATCAACTGTCTATCGGGTGTTGTCATAGCCAGTGATCTGAATAACTTCTTTAAGTTGTCTGGCAAATTAGACCGTCCAGCATAACCAGGATTCATGGTAATGAAGATTGCCATGTCTGTGGAGACTTTGACTTGTTTTCCAACAAGCTCCACACAAAGAGTTCCCTCTTTCTTGCCTTCCATTTGACTCTTAAGAGCTTCCTGAATGGTTTGTACTTGTTGAGAAACAGCTGAAAGCATACGCTCTTCCAAACGATTGAATTCATCGAAACAACCCCAAGCTCCAACTTGGCAGAGACCAACGAATATACGGCCCATAGCCTGAAATAATAATGTAATGATAAAACCAAATCCGTATTGACAATTTTAATATCAATATAATGCAAAATGACTATATATACCTGGAAATCAAACGTTTCATCGCAATTAAATACAAGTACGAATCTTCCAAGTTGGTGTCCAAGAGCTTTAACTGATTCAGTCTTTCCGGTTCCAGCAGGACCGAATGGCGAACCACCGAGTCTAGCTTCGAGAGCTTGTGTCATAGTTAAGTAGCATCTGTCTGTCAATGGTGTTTGGACTAATCTATCCTGTACGCCTAGATATTCAAATCCGTAAAAGAATTTAGCATTTGCCATGTGAATCGTAAGTTGTTGAAGAACTTCGGTTTGTCGTGGATCAAAATAGAATCTCATCTCGCAGAGCCACTCGAAAGCCTTTGGATTTGATACTTTATTGGCAATTAATCTTCTGGTGACGGTACGTTTATGTACAAATTCATTAATGAGATGTTCCAATTTTTTCCTCCTAAGAGCCGGTTGTTCCTGGAGTACAGAATCTGCAAGGACATTCAATGTCACTTCGACTTGATTTAATACTCTTTCTAGTGGATTCTTGCTGGAATCTGATTGAGCTTCGTGAAGAGCTGCTTCGACGTCTTCAGACCACAAAATTTGTGCAGCCAAGACGATGATCTGGGCTTGATAATTGTCACACCAAGTCATGAATGCTTGAGAATTAATATTTCCATCCTTGAACTGCTTAATATCATGGACTGCTCTTGCGAGACTAGAAGCTAGGGTGACACGCATTTCCTTCTCCACGAGTGTCAGCCATTCATTGATCTTCGGATGATCTACTGTTGAGACTGGAGTTTGGAAAGTGACTTCTTCACCCTCGCGAGATGCTATTCCAGTAATAACGGTATTATCCTCGTTGAGCAGAATAGCAGCCACGCCAGCGAACATTTTCTTGAAATGCTTTTGTAATCTAGCGACATTTTTACTATTACCAATGATCTCGAGTAAATCTTCATCTCCGACGAAATAAAATCGCGGGAAGGATGTTCTTTCCCTTTCCAAATATTCTCCAAGAGCTTTCTGAATCTTTCCAAGAAGATCGGCAAGTCGTTCAAGGGCTCTTTGGACGCCAGGGATATTTAGGACATCCATGACCATTGGAGATTTTGAGACTTTCTTCATCAATCCAAGGAATTCGGAACTGATACTTTGGAAACGTGATGTTTCCACTGGTAGCAGCGTCTTGATGTCAGCACTACCTGAGAAGATACCCTCGAGATATACCCACCGCCGTTGAACATCGATCCAAACATCGAAGAGTGCATTTATCCTGTTAAGCTTCTCCTCCCAAGTTAGAGCTTCTTCTTCAAACACTTTATAATACGGTGACAACTTCATGGCTGCTACGGAGTTGATGTGCTCTTTAACTTTATTGAATAAATCATCCCATCCTCGAATCAATCTGCACTTGCTCTGGTAGTTTATGAGGTCTAGTTCGTACGTTTGCCAGGATTCTCTCACTTGCTTCAAGAACTCCTCCAAAGCCATTTCACCTTGTGCCACTAGGATTATATCTTTAACGATTCCTTCATTTTTCTGAAGATTTACGTCCCACACTTGGCCGAGCGTTAGTTCACTTAATACCCAATTGACTCTCAGCTGTCTCGTTAGTTGTTTCCAGTGTCGCTCTTTCAAAGCATCAGATTTAAGTTCCACGATCAACATGTTAACTTTAGTATAACTTTGCAGCATCTTCTTCACGTACTCGTATGAAGAGTATTGTCTTAATCTTGCAGGAAGTTCCTTCAGTTGAGCCATCATCGTATCCAGCTGTTGACGTAACTTCCTAGGTTGTACCGACAACCATGGTTTTTCTCTAGTCTCATCTATTTGAGCCCAAATTCTTGACAACTCTGACCACACGCCTCTCAAGTCTTGCAATTCCTCAAAGATAACTTGCATTCTATCTTCACTGGTAGATACACCGCCTGGTTCTTGCAATTCCAGAGCTTCCTTCGCTTTAGCGACGTTGTCCCGTTCTTCCTTGAGTCTAGCGAATTTGCTTTCGAACAACTGCAACTGCTGCAGGGCTTCATCAGGACGCAGATGACCCTCAACTGGTTTTCCTCTTTCCCAGTCATTAAGGAAGTCAGTTGTTCTTGTCTCAACTGCTTTATCTTCAGCAACAATCTTCATCTGTAGAGAAGCTACCTGCGTTTGGATGCTGGTATCTTTACGTTTGATGATCTCGTTGAATGCACCCCACTCACCCTCTATGTTATCAACGTGCAACCACGATGTTGGGAACTGGAATCTTTGACGTTCTAAAATCCTTTGACCTTCCCTGTACACGTCCACTTGCTTCTCCCATGCTTTCATCTTGCGTTTAAGAGATTGCACGTAAGTTATGAAACCGACAGCATCGGAAGTACTTGCAGCTTCGATGGATTGTTGTTCGAGATCACCTCTGGACTTGGATACTTGTGCATGGAAACTTGCCATTTCATTTCCAAGGAGGGAACCGAATTTGCCCAAGGTCTCCTTGTGCCAAGAATCATACTTAAGGGAGACTTTACTTTGTACTTTAGCAAAATCAATAATAATAGGACCGAATTCTCGTCTTGTATCTGAAGTGTCGAAAGTCGTTCTCGTTTTCTTGATATCATTCAAACACTTCATCCACAGATTGATGTCTTCACCTAACTTTCCATAAAGGTTGTCAGGTTGAAGATCCCAAAGTGATTGGTATCTAAGCCATTGATCGACATAATCAGCTACATCCTTCATCTTTGATTCAACGGCTTCGTAAGCTGCTTCTAGTGGTACTTTTCCACCAGGTAATTTTGTCAGCAAGTTTCTATAAGTTCCTGACTCTGGTTTGTCAAGACCTACTTGATACCTGGAACTCTGTAAACGAATCTGAGACGTAACGATTGCTTGCCACGCGAAAAGTTGTTGCATGATCTGGAATCTCGCGTCCTCAATGCTGGGATATAAGTACATCGTCTGATTAGTGATCCTGACTTCATGAATTTGATTCTGTATCTTAGGATCGCCGCCGGGCTTGTGCGTTGGTTGCGCAGGTGCATCGGTATCCATGCTCAGGTCAACTTCTTTCTTTTGTCCCATAAGTGCATCGGTCCATGCTTTTACTCCAGCTTCTAATCGTGCTGCCAAATTCTTCTCGACCTCTTCATCAAGTCTAGCTACCCAAATATGAAGATTCGAGTAATTCTTCAATGACAACTCATCCACAGACTTCTGAATCTTAGATAATATATCAGCAAAAGTATTTGCCGAGTAAGGGCAAGTTTCCAAAGATCGAACATCAACGTCCAGCTGTTCTTCGACGACAAGAAGGTCTTCAACTTTTTCTTGGAAAGACACGACAGCATCCGAAAGACGATGGACATACAAATCAAGTTTGTAGCTTTCCCATACAAGGGCAATACCCTAATATAAAAATTAAATAGATATTAAAATTATATGAATTTCAAATTTTCTGCCTGACTAATGTCAATTATCCTCACCTCTGAAATGAGTGATAGAACATCCTTACGCATTCCAGCAACCAAGGGTATGATACTTGCTTTATCTTCAATCTAAAAAGTATAAGACCATAAGATATTTATTTAACTAAGAGTTGTCTAGATGATACAGCGAATGATTCCATTAGGATCTCACGACACAAATTACTTGATGTCATTCATTTTTATCCAAACTAACAAAATGCAAAAAAAATAAAGGTTTTGTATATGAAATATGTATCAAGTGGCAATGCTAGAAAAATAGGATAAAATTTCATTGCACATACACATATCAGAGATGGAACATAATATTGGTAAAATATATTACTTCATTAATTTAAAATGCGGTAAGCTATCCTCATTAAGTATCAACTGCTTCAACACTAAACTCATTTATAATTGTTAATCTAATATAAAGGATTGTTCCATCTCGCCAAAGGTTATTGCTACAATAGCTAAGCAGGCAGACATTAATAATGATCACAATTTTAGACAAGATGCATAACTTCTTGAAGCATCTTATAAGACTACCTTCAGTGCGGGACAGTGGGGACTCCGATTGGTAAGCTAAAAATATTGGACATCTGAGGGATTAGAAATTTCGAAACAGCTAAATCAATATTTGCATCCTGACACTATGACTTAGGATTTTTTCTGTCTTTTAGTTATATGGAGCTTAGCCTCCAAAACTATGTTAGTATAACATGAATCCGTACAGTACAGAAATATCATATATAATTCTACAAAAAAATGTGGCTGTCTAAACAATGATGTTCCCGTTCGTTGAACGTAAACTGTTATTTATGAGTAACGCGAATATTTACACGGTTTTATGAGAAACTTTCTTACCTTTTCCAAAGTTCTCTCATACGTCCTGATGCTCTCAATCAAACTGATAGCGAATGGATAAACTTGATTGGCTTGGTGAGCTTTGTTAACAATAGCTATCGGAGCACGATATCCTAGATTCTTCAGATTCCTCACTTCCTTGGCCAGCGTGATAATTTCCGGCAAAAAGTTCACTTTCAACTTGAGAACGTTTCCTCTACCAGAACGTGATCGAACGCTCTCAATTGTGAAAATCCGACCACTAACAGCAGTATTACGTTGCTGCACTCTGCGTGCCCATTCGTCAAATATTTCTTGAGTAGACAGTTTCATCCGGAAACTATCTCCATCGGCTTTTAATTTTTGACCCTCGATATGATTTTCCCAACCCTTGCCTAAGGAATTCATTATTTATGAAATTATGTGAAATAACATTCAGCATTTCTTTCAAACTTACCCAAGACATCTTCGACACGTTTTAGATACATCGTCAGTTGATGATCAATTTGTTTCACCCAAATTATCGATCCTGAAACTGGTGGCAAATCTCTTACCATACTCATCCTGCAGCACTTGCTCTGAGCATATTGAACCTGAGAACAAGAATTCATTTTGTGATTTACATTTTCAATTTGTTTAGTTATTTACTATATAACACATAGCTTATGTTATTTTAGATGAATGCAAGATATATACCTTGAATTTTTCATGCAGTGCTTCAATATCATCTTTGACTCTTTGGATCAGTTGAGTTTGATATTCTCGAATGGCACCTCTAATATGCGGTCTCACAAAAAGAGCGTTAAAACGTGAAAAAATACGAAACATTTCATTAGCATTCTTTGCGGTACCCAATTGATCTCTCAGATGCGCTGTTATTCTAGCTTCTACACGTTCTATGCGTTCTTCATATCGATGTACCGCAGCCTCCCAGAACTCTAAACCTTCCTTGGTAATATCTAAGCATTCAACTTCCTTGACATTTTCATATGCAAGATTGACCTCACTAATTGCGTTAGCATCAGCTGCATCCAAAGGAAATTCTAGCTTTCCACTATCATTGTCAGCATTTTCTATACTTGCGTTATTATTGTTCTGACGAACAGTAGGTCGCAATACACGAACAATGACAGTTCTTAGTTGTTCATGCTGACGACGGAAACAACGCATATGTTCCATACGAGTTTGAAGTTTCTTGTGAGCTGGAGAAACTCGCCAGACCATCTTTAAGTGTTCATCTCGTTTCTTTTTGACAACGTCCCTCAGTAACCCAATAAGTTTATCGTACTCATCATCCCAGGTACTGAATACTTCAAAACATTGTCCCATGACTTTCTCAAACTCGTCAAAGGGAATATGCATCAGTCTTCTGGTACCAAGAACTTTGAGCAATTGTTGTCCCAAATCTCTGGAAATTGCCTCCACCAATCTAAGGACTCGCTGAATGGGATATTTTGTACTTCTGATCTTCCTTAAGTGCATGAAGATTTGTTGCACAGCTGCTCGAATCCGCTCCAGCTCAGTAGCTGACAAAAGGTCGTTGATTGGAAAATCTTTCATCAATGGATTGTAATCATTTACAGTTGCTAGGGCTTGTTTCAAGCCAGTGTCTGTATCAAAACTGACAGTTGCATGGAAACGTTTTCCATGCTTAAGGATATCAAGAGTTAAGGAAATCTCAATGCTTTCACGTTTTTCTTGAATTCGGTGTAAAGCTCTTTCTAAATTCAACCAAAATGAAATTTCTTGAAGTGCTGTACCTGACTCTGGATCACGATTAAGTTTTGTTACTTTTTGAATCTCTTTGATCCACCTGTTTACACCAGTTTGTAATTGATTCAAAAATGTTGAATCCTCTACTTTGTCCCCAAAATCAGCAACTTTGGGTTTTCTACCTTCATCTGCACATTGTTTAATCACATGCAAAACAATTGGGTGAACTGGAAGAGAAATTTCTGGGATATCAATATTCTGTTGTAAATGCAATAATCCCATCTCCAGTTCAGCAATTTTCTTTTCAACAGATGGTGCCATTTTGTCACCATCTCTATCCGCTCTACCTGTTTCTTTGACATAGCTCTTAAAGTATGGTGCCATAGTTTTGCTAATAGCATGTAGAGTTTCATAAGCTGGTCCATCGGAAATGGTAACAAGTCGTACTTGTGAATGAATTGACTTGTCTGCCTCTATTACAGAACCACGTTTTGTCACAATAAGAGAGCCCATTTTAGGACTAGTAAAATGAATATCATTTGATATATAATATGTGGAATTCTCTTTCTCTTCATCGCCTTCACCACTGTCTTCTTCTGCAACAAAATAAGCAAATATTTCATAAGTATTGTAAATTACAATATAAAATCTTGTAAATATTACTAGACTCACATATATGCAATTAATGACTAATACGAGATGAGTCATAATCAAGGATATTTTATTTATTATAAAATTGTTATATGACATATAAAAATTAATTATCATCTTTTTCTTAATTAAGATATATAAAGGAATGACGCATTACATTGTTACATGATCGAATCTCATTTAAAATTCAAATTTTCATATTTTTTGCACGACATCCACGTTTTATCAAGCTTCAATTACAAAACTGTTGTTATACAAAAAAGTTATATAAATGATAAAATGAAAATCGATGTCAGTTTATCTGTAAATGCGTCATGTCAAATAGAACTACACAGTGCACAATATTGATTTTTATTCTACGTTCAATTTATAAGTGCATGCGCGACTAAATGTACCGTTCTTCCAGAAGCTATAATGGATGACATATGTATATGGTTACACGATGTGAAGCAATCATTCTTGTCGAGTAATATCAATGAAAAAAGGCCCTTACCTTTGCTGGATGTACGTTGAATATACAAGGCCCAAACTTGTGAATCACTGAGAAATTTTCGAATACACTCCTGATTATTTCTGTCCTCAAGAGCAGTATTAAATGCGGGTGGGACCACATCCTCGTCAGGCAAAAGGATCGTAACGGCCTTTCGAAGATAGTTAGCGAATGAGGAATACTCGACAATCGCAATATTTTGCGATTCAGGAGACGGTTCCCCTGACCCGTCTAAAGAATCCCCCATCTCGAATCAAAATGTACTTAACAACTTTTTCAACGATAGACAATTGAGAAGGCGATCGCAAGACTCCCGCACACTCCCGCACGATGAACTGTCAGTCGACTAGACCACAGACTACTTATTGGAGACACGGCACTCCCGTGCTATAGACTGTTAGCACGAGCAGCAACGCCATCTTATCGGTAGGTTATATTACTATTCTGTTTCACTGTAGCCCACGGTCTATAGCCGTCCTTCCTTCCTTCCTTCCTTTCCTTATGGCTGACTCCTCAAATGAGGAGATGTGCCAGACTATAGCCATCCTATAGCCCAATGGAGTGTCAACCCCTTGGACTAGACAACAGTATAGAAAGGAACCGGAACGAAAGTTTCAAACTTGATGTAGGTTCACTGTTTTACTGACCTTAATGGCGCGTATTTCAAACATGGAAAAATTGCGTTACAGGGGCAACGACTGACATTATTATCTAATTGTAAGATCAAAGAATTGACCCGCTTTCTGAAGCTAGACAGGCGCATGATTCGTTTTCGCCCTAATATTACTTGAAGAATGTATCAAACTGGTCCGATAACATAGGATTTTCTACAAGCATACACCCTTTTGCTTTTAATCATGCAATATATTACCGTAGTTTATCTAGAGATGAAACAATGCGTTAAAAGGCAGCATACGTCGCTATGTATTTTTAGAAACTATATTTCATACAATCACAAAAATTATATTTTTGCTTACATTAACATTTTTTTTTTCAAACGTCCACCCGAAAAGTAATCTACATCCGTAGAATTTATATCATTTGATATTATATCATGCAAAATAGATAACACATGAAATAGCCATATATCCTAGAATACAATGACTGATTGTCAAAAGAAAACTCGTACAAAAATTACCAATGTCAATAATCTTCATATACAATACCGTATGCATCATGCAAAATATTGGAAAGCAGTGTAACAAAATTTTTGCTAAAAATGATGGCGGGGACGATGTTATCCATATAGGTGTAATTATAAGATACAAAACTATGGCTTCTAGACCGCTATAGTGAGCACTTCTGATCCGATCAACATCAGGATGTCCTCCTGCTCGAGGATTAATGATTACATTGGGCTCTTTGATAAATCTTCGATCCTCTTCACTGTGGATAACCTATACACAAAATACGTGTATGCATTTAAGTAAAAAAGCGCTACATATAAAAATTTAATAGTTCAAGTTAATTCTAAAAATCTCGGATTGTCTAACTCAAACGTAGTGAAAATGTTAAAAGTGGATAGCTGTTAGTAGCCAATCGTTGTGCTTCTCTTCTTTTGTTCCTAACACGCGATTGGCTAACAGCTATTCACTTTACGTATTTTCACTACATTTAAGTTACATAATCGACCGTCTCATGCGACAGAGGATCAAGATACTTGAAACACAAGGTCGCTTACGTATCTTAAATGTAAAAATCTTCCATGAAATTATGTAGACAATTGAAAAAAGGTTCACTGAAACGTACTTTTCTGGATACTCGCACTTGACCCGTTTGCCATGTTAAAACCATGAGGTGTAAAATACAAATGCTTCCCCAGCAAGCATATATAGCCCACAACTCTTCTTTCACGTTGTTTGCTATGTCCAGGGCCATTGTCTCACGCAGTTAGTGGTTCAGTTCTGTTTCGTATCCGCTCGACAGGAAGAAACTACATATGGAAACTAGCGAAAGAGTATCTTTTAGTTATCAGAGACAGAGATGAGGTAGGGAGATTTCCAATAGGCCCATTTTTCGTGGTCTTATTATTATTGTGGTTTCGGCGCGCCACCTTGGCGTAGGGCCCTTGAAGCAGTTCCACGTTTTTCATTGGTCGAGTATATATAGTAATACTACGCGTAAGAATCTGGAGTCCGTGTTTGGGCGCGTCGACGCGCCACCTGAACGAGAATCCCCGAACTAGTTCTACGTTTGTGATTGGTCGAATACGCAAAATTCGTGTGGTCTTCGAGATCCACGATTTTAAACCGGGTTAATACTCAAACAAATACGGAGACTTGTAAATAAAACTTCAAACAAACTTGAACGTGGGTAACTACAGAAATATAAGTTTCCTAATTAATACAACATAATCACTCGGTGGCACACGTGCTTGGTGCTGAATTAACGTCCGAGAGTGTCCGGTTTAAAAATCACGCCTTATCCCTTTTTCTTTTAATTTTCAACTATGCTTATTGGTTCACCTAATTAATTCAAGATTCATTTAATACATATAGTTCGTTCGGACTATTTAGACATATGACTGATTAACGAACGGCTTGCCATTGAACTTCTTCGGACTTAACATATTTGTATCTAAATGTACAATCTATTAAATACAATATTGTATAAATATCTATGTCAGAAACAGCAGTACGTAATTAGAATTTGTAATCGAGACATTAACCCTCTTTACGCACTACGGAGATAGCGTAGATGTAAACTTGGAACTCTAAAGTACATGTAGTATTTAGTATTAAGACCCAGTGCACGATGATATTCGTTTTAAGTAAAGTAAGAAAAAATGTATCTTGGATGTATTTCTTCTCTTTAGTCAATACAAAATAGACTTTATCTCTGTACAACATGAAATGTTTGGGCAATTCGTGATATGAGTAACGAAATCAGAGACGTTATTGTCAATGACTGCTCGTACTTAAGATTGTCTGGTTCCATATGTATATTACAATAATGCATACAATTAGAAAGAATTATTTTTCAGAAATATATTGTTATCAACTTGACGCCCTTGGATGTACTAAAGTTTTATGTAACCTTAGTCTAAACATTATCTATTGCTCTGAAAGCAAAGTTGTTTATTTCGTTCGACACGATAAATTCATAGGTCCAAGTAATACATAGTAGTAAGTATAATAATATATTACATTCGTTTAATTACCTAGTTCATTCATTTTAAATTAATCCATTCGATATCCGTTACATGGTAAACAGTTTCACATAAGTTTATTTTGATATCGAGTATCAAAAATATGTTTACCCATTAAATAAATTCGATAATGAAATATTTCTTTGAATTATAAAATATTATTTTACCTGATATTGTATCTGTCGTATGGAATGCAAAATTTGTATACGACAGTTCAACGTATATTAATTCACATGACTTATCTATTAAAGAATAGCAAGTATGCAAAGTACTAAGGTAAATTAATTTTATACGAATACGTACTAATTCAAATAAATTATATAATCTTTAAAGACGCCATTGGGCAATATTACTTTTCTTAATGTTTGATTGTATAGATATATCTATGAGATTATTTCCCAAAAAAAAGTCAGTAGCAACAATATTTGTCTGTTTCCACCATTCATCTTGAAAAAGTGCCGTCAAGTTCCTATTCATAGAGTCCGCCATCTGACGAAGTCCGCCGGTCCATTCGAATAACATATCTAACGGTACCGGCGTCAATTCCGCCATTACTGCCCATAATGGATTCTGACTGTTTCGTGATCGTTTATGTCCCATGATAGCTTCGTCCATATATTTAAAGAGTCCTTCTACAGTTTGCTGATTACCCCAGGCTTGCGTCATTGGTGGCCACAACCAATCGTACTCTAAGAGTAATAAATAATTAGAATGTCACATAAAATATTATTTTAATCTAATGCGGCTCAGGAGATAAATTTTAACCTATAAACTGCTAGAAATTAATTTTTTAATAAATATTACCGTTCACCGTATGTTTGTCTCCGTAACAGATTATTAATCGTTTTCCGCTGTTCCAGATGTCGTTTAACGTTGGTCCTAAACCTTCTACTCCTTTGTCGGGCTTCAAAATAAGACCCCCGAATTCACGATGAAGAATAGATACGAGTCGTCTGTGACTACTGGGTCTTCCTTCGAATCCTACTGGAAATCTGCGAATGAAAATTATAGTAGGAATTTCATATATCTCATTTAAAATCCATGAATGCACTTACCTGTGAAAGTCCAGGATTACAACCTCGCCTCTAGCGACATCTAGAAAATTTCTCACGTCTTTGATGATCGTCATCAGAGGAGTTACTCTAACGACGTCGTGATTAACCCAAAACCGGTTAACCTGACTGACTTCTTCATCGAATGTAGTGTTATTGGCCATCGAATAGTAATATCCCACCCTAATATCCAAGTATCGTATTCCATGAACAAGCTGAGTCCACACGTCGCGATCCTGAGTTAATAAATAACGTTCAAATGCATGGCGACGTGTCAAGTCGCCGTGTTGATAACAGCCTGAATTGTGTGTTCCAGGAATCATTAAAGTTCCGATCGGAAGTCTTCCAAGCTGTCTCCTAAAAAATGATCAGATATGAAAAAATAGTCTTGGGCCTTTGAAAAATCACTAGGACATATTTTACTTGGAGTATCTTTGTTAGACAAACCTTAAATCGTACATCCATGTGGGCCAGATTTGTAAGCAGGAGCTCGTTAATATAACGTTATCCTTGTAGAGGGCTGCGTGGTGTTTCAGACAATGTGGTCCAGGAAGCGTAGCACCACCCGTGGCATCCCAACCTCCTGATAACGAAGGTCTGCCAACGGTGATGTTGGTACGATAGTATCCTCGAGTCTGTTCCAGGATAAACAACGTCAGCTGGGGTTTGATGGTTTTGTCTAGAAAACAAAGGCAAACCTGCGTTTAGTAATTTAAGGATATAGTTCTCTGAAGCGTTAAATAATGTCCATAATAACATAAAAGGTTGGTACAAAGTATTCTGGTGAATGTTCAATGATAATGGCGTAAGCGGAAATTGCAAGCTGAGGTGCAGGCAATAATGATGGGAAAAAATAAAACTTATTACTATGTGCTGGATCAGCAGTGAACACTTTGATGGTATCAGGATATCCTACGTTTGGGGGGCAATCGAGATCCCAATTCACTTCGAGCTCCGCATCGACGACCTTGTTGCCCGCCGCAATGGGTCTCCATAGCGAAGAGACTGTCAACCACACTTTTCCGCATTGCGTTGTCAGAGCTGAAAATACGATTAATCTATAAATAAGATGATTCGAAGTAAATGAAGAATCAAAGAGAGTTATATTAAAATACGAAAAAGAATAAATTTCGAAAAGCAAAGCAGAATTGACATTTTGAAAACTGGTCCAACGCGATGATACAGAGTAATTGACTGTGTGATAAAAATTAACAGTGAAGTTACTTCCCATCAGACACATGGCGTACCAACTCATGTAACGCCAATTTCCAAAAGGTCAAAGTAAACAGGTACATACTAACCTTCGAAAATTCATTTCGCAGAAGTAAAAATAAAGGAGCCGCGATTATCAAACGTAAATCCAAGGAAGCTCTTTTAACGTATCTATTATAAATATACAAACGAGTTTACATGGCGGAGTTTCAGTTCCTTTTAACAAGTTAAAAAAAAAATGAGACTCCACGACGTGCTCTGATTGCAAAAGTAAATCATAACAAGAAAAGTGTGATCTTTCAAGAGATAAGCCAGAAGACAAAATGAACAGAGACGAATGAAGTGAAGGAAGCAGAGAGCGGCAGGAGTGGTTAAAGAGGTAGGGATAAAAGACAGTTGTATAGATCCAGAACTAGAGGAAGAAGGAACTGAACGATTCCGAAGACTGAAAAGAATCGGAGAGCTTACCGATGTCGCAGAATGCCTGGAGGAACAAGAAGACGATTGGTTTGAACATGGCGAAGTGACTTGCAAAGCGGGGGAACCCCTCGCACTGAACCCGTGAACGGTTTTCAGTATTTAAAGCCGGAAGGGGCACCCCACTAACTAACCGAGCGACTGACTAACCGAACGACCAGTCCCGGACTAGTTTAACAGAACTCAGGCACGTATGCATATTCATACACATAGTGTCATCCTTCCATCACTTCCTCGGGCACAGCAATTGCTGGGGGACTAGCACTCTCTGCTGCATCCCACCCGGACCCGAGCTAACCTGACCTGGCAGCATTAAATATCGTTTCCTGTATGTCAGGATACAGTTTCGAGAGGACGCTATACAGTACTGTCTTTTCTATTGAATTATTATCACCCTGGATTGTGACGTGTTAGATTGATAGCAAAATAGATATATTACGTAAATATGAATTTCGATCAGTATGAATTTCGATATAATTAATTATAGCTAGGATAATTAAAATTATTATATATTATTCTAATGACATAGGTAGCGACTGATTGTAGATGTGATTAGTACAACAGATATACAATTTATTTACAAATTCACGTCCACCTACGATTACGTACAGTAGTCACATAGAAAATATCGGGCCAGGTACAAAGGCCTTTTATTAGTTCATTAATACTTTACTAATTACAGTAGAATAAATTAATTGTCGGATACCCTGTCGAATAAAGACCCTTCGAGTAAGCACTGGGTTCCGTTGTCCGTTAAGTACAGGTACTTAAAAATAAATAATATTATCGTTGGAGTTATGTTACTATTTTACAAGCATTAAATACAAGTGGTTCACTCACTAGTCTAATTAGATAGTGTTAATTACATCAATCGATTCATGAGTGTAGTGTACACAAAAGACGATAATACAATTTGATTTGCTGAGGTAGATAATTTAATCAGTCTATAAAGGGGATTGATCAGTTAGTAATAATTGTTTGCATCGAGATTTTTCTATGCACAATTGCATTAATGTTGCATGGCGTCTATGATTTTAAGAAAGCGAACAATGCCATAGTCTTCTTTCTTCATTATTATTATTCAGATTTAAACGATTATTGATTAATTTTGTAAAATTTTACGAAAAATCTATAGCACGTGATCGCTTTCACTACGTGATTCTTCCAACCTACGTGTTTTATTAATTGACCATCAAACGCATTGAATGAATGTCTAATTATTCGTGAATATCGAACTCACTATTAGAGAATATGTTTGGGTTCAGTTTTCAAAGTTACGCGATGCAGTCATCTCATCTGTAAGAATAATTTGAATTATTTCAGTGCATAGAATATCGAGTTTCTAGTGAATTTTTCATGATCTTCTCTAATAATAAATTCGAAACTTTGTTTAAGAAATATTTTGTCGTTTTTTTTTACATTGGCTTGTTTGAATTTTTTTTTCTTTAATGTGAAGGCACTGTGACATAATACAATTATTCTTTTTCAATTACAGGAAGTGTAATAGGACCGAGAAAAATCATTGAACCTTTCACATATAAAAAAAAGTATTGAGCTCTCAATTACAACGGACCGTAAGAAAATTGGCAGTGTCGACTATGTGTCCAATATTGTATAAAGAGTGTGCATCTAATGACGCTTAAGAGTTAATAATTAATATTAATGCGTCATTCGTACTCAGTTATTTCACCTAGAATCTACAATAAATTAAGATACTTCGTTATGTATTAGAAATACAATAATATAAATTCTCGGTAGTTATGTACAATACTTTTGGTTGAATACCGCTGTCTAGCATGTTTGATTTATAATGTAATTACTTTAGTCTCTGTGCTTTCTACTTTGTTGGTAACATAATAGCATTATGTTTTATTCCTCGAGTGATTTATGACAACCGACAATCGAGCCTAACATAAGTCCTACTGCATGCAACCGTTTACCAGCTCGTCCTGGAACTGATTTTCCTTTGCGTTCTCGTTGCAGGCATTCCAAGAATTCAGCTAACGAGACGCACGATCACTCGATGAGAATTCGTGAAACTTCAATCGACGTGATATGACGACATTGAAACGTCATTAAAATGCAAACCTCCACAACGGTGGCTACAGTGGACACATACGTCGCATTTATCTGCGATTGGAATGTATGCGCATGTGAACGATTGATGAAGAGAATTAAAATTCAGGTATACTATATTAAAAATGTGCAATTTAAGAGATACCATGTTCGAGAATAGTTCGGTGTAACAGAATGCGACCAATTAAGACCATACGAACAATTGCATGACGAAGTAAACAATTAACGAGTCTTTCACGGTATTACGAGGAAAAATTTAATCATCGAGTTCACAATGCTATTGTTACGTATTGTACCAGTCTTGAAGGACTTTCTAGTATTCAGACTGATTTTTAAGTTCATCGAGTCGATGACTCACCTGCGTTCAGGAAGATCAATGATTCGACCATCGAACTTAGGTGATTGGTATCATTTTGTACTGGGATATGCGCTACTAATTTGCCTGCTGTGTCAACAAGTTGAGTAGTTCGTCGTGATCCATATTGTTGAGTGTTTGAATATCGATACCAAGGGCATTTGCGACGCT
The DNA here is from genome assembly GCA_031762395.1 of Calameuta pygmaea. Taxonomy (NCBI): domain Eukaryota; kingdom Metazoa; phylum Arthropoda; class Insecta; order Hymenoptera; family Cephidae; genus Calameuta; species Calameuta pygmaea. Next base: position 1,671,547 of record JASANN010000517.1, on the reverse strand, counting down.
CTTCATGTCCAGTCCGAAACTCTTGAGCAATTCGATGAAGTCCATCTCTTCGCCGGTGAAGGGATTATGCAATTTTGGACAACTGTGATTACACTGCGGCCAAGTGCATCTTTCTATAAGACGGAACTGACAACTCTGACCACATTTTCGTTTGCTCGAAGGAATTACGGATCGCTGTGGTCTGGTGCCATTCAGCATGGCCGTATGATGATTGTTGGCATTATGTTTAGCACCCTGTCTTCGGCCTAATAAAAAGATATAAATCATTAGTCCCCGTACTTGAATTCATTAAATTCCTTTACTGACTTCTTTAAAGTGTTCGAGTTTACGTAAAAAAAACTCACTACCTTTCCTTCGTTCGCGTTTCTCCTTTTTTGCTCTTCCTTCCTTGTTTCTTTCGCGTCTTCGTGCCTTGTGCTTTCTCCGCCGCCTTTTCTTGTTCCCTCTTTCTTCCACGGAATCGTTAACCATTTTTCTCTCACCCACTTTACCAGCCATACCTGCAATATTCAATCGAATATCAGCGACTGTGGTATTCTTGCTAGGCTTTCCATTCTCTGCGACTGTACCATTTGCTTTAGTATGCCGTGAACGCAGGAGTTTGCGTGCTGACTTGGCACAGGGTTGATTAGTCTCGATTTGGGAGTGCGTGCTGTAGGTAAAATTTGTTATTATTGTCATAAAACATTTTATCAAGTAACGTTCACAATAAAAAGATTATTCGAAACTCACTCGATACGTTTATTCCCAATCGATGCTTGTTCCCAGCAATGCAATGCCTGTGGCAAGGATACCTCATCTATTTTGACCAGCTGCCAGTCCCTCTTCGTCAAGACGACGTGACTGATACAGCTTGGAGCAAAGACAGCCGTGACATTTTCAAAGGTTTGACGAAGACTGTCCCCCATTTTGTGGATATAGTCCCATTGTTGTTTGGTTACAGGAGCACCGACATTGTCAGCTGACATCTGTTCCTCGTCGAAGAGCCATTGAAAAACGAAGAGCGGCGCTATAGAACATGGAGTGGAGGCACAATTAGAGAGGGCGGTTCCCAGGGTGAGTATATGTATACCGTGTCGCGGTTTACCACGACGAAACCATATCGTGTTAAGCTACCTGTTAGGGTTGGATAAAGCCTATAACCAAAGTAACACTTCCAGGGCTCGTGGACATGCCTCGCAGCACAATTGTGGGGCATTCGCGCTTTCCAAAGTTCCATTCCTTTCCGAGCGACGTCGGTCGGTGAAAGGTCATTGGGAGAATACGGTGCTCTGTCCAGGAACCATCCGGAGTCGCTGATACCACGTATGGCGATGTGTTTTAAACCTGAATGATCATGGGTCAAACGTGACTCTGATGCTCGATGAGCAACGAAAATGTCCCCAAGGCATTTTGTATCAACGCTATCAACTTACCGAGCTCGTGATGAATGAGGTTGTGGACGTGGTCCAAATTTAACATGACTCCCGTACCTCCTGCGCTGCTACCAGCAAGCATCAGAGAACTTGCGTTCTCTAGACCAAGAGGTATCAAGTCTCTTACCACCTGGGACACTATTTCCGCGCCCATAAAGGAGAACATGTCATTCGGAGAAGCTCTGGTACCGCTCCAAATATCACTGGTGCAATAGGGCACACATCTAGAATGGTTCATGATATGGAATTAATGATGATGCTCAACCGGTGGACGGTATGGGACGTCCAAACTTTATGGATCGTCGGTAGTACTCACACATGATTGGCATTCCACCAGAATGGGTTCTTTTCGGGATTCGCGGATAGGAGGCCTCCCACTGGAATTCAGATTAGATTATTGTTGGCGACGTTTCCCATTAAATGAACCATTTAGCGAGTATCTTGGGAGGAATGTATAATGGAATCTATGCATCTTGACCCACCCTCTCTCGTCACGGGCCACTGCGTGGACGTCATCAGATGTCTCAGTTTCAACCATCTCCTCCTGCAGCTCGTATGATCGTAGCAGTACAAGCCACCCTCTAGGAATATTATCCACCTCTTGGAGCCATGGGACTTTCTCAAATAGAATCCCGCCTGGGATCCGTCGTTACACGTGATGGATCTGTTACTCAAGTAGACCCTCTTAAGGCCACGCGGTTCCTCGGGTCCGTATTTCTCCAGAATTTTTATGAGCTTCTGAATGGTGTTGCTCTGGATCGCCGGAGAACCCGGGGACACCGAGACCGTGTTCGTCGGCTTGTCCTCGGCGGCGATCAGCATGGCAAAGGCCGCGAGGCACAGTCCAATCTGAAAGAAAAATGTCACCCTGTACACATTCATTCAACAGTCCGTAAATCAGGATGGCGATGCTCTTCGTCAGCTGAAAGACGCATCGTAACGCCTGCTACTTTATTATCTCAGGATCTCGATCTTGATCACAAATAAATAGGATCTTCTCCTACATAAAAGACTCCATTGAATGTTCTCTTCCCCAATAGAAAATAATTGACGTATTGTCTTTAGCGTCCCTTCAAAAAGGTCGGTGTCCTCGTACACTAAATCTACCTTAAAGAGTATAGCACACGACGGTCTATTCATACCTACGATTAAGGCCGTTCTCAATTAGCGTCCAATTTCCATAAATATTTACGACTATTATCCCAAGTCTCTCAAACACTCCAGTCATCCAAGACGTTCGTTAGTGTATCCTGTGTTCTCTAATTTGGGAATGACTTTCTCCAGAAAAAGACGAGACCCTATCCCTAGGTGCACGTAAGTCAGACTATCGTCTTGTCCAGCCAACTGAAGTTGTCCGTCTAACACAAGGTCTGATCGTAAGTCGCCTAGAAGGAAACATTCACATACGAATGAGAATACGTTTCTTGCCATGTCTGAAGAACGGATAGGACTGAACTGTGGGGCGTTGAGTAGCATGGAAAATCGCGGCGCCTTTACTCAAGCCGACTCAGCGAGACACGGTTGAAATCTTTCTGTAATCTGATCTACGTATGCAGAGAAATGCACAAACAATGTAGCACCCAGTATTTTATTGAACAAAATTTTCCAGCCTCGGAATCCCGATGCTCCAGGACATCGCCAGAGGAGATGATCTGATCGTTGAATAAAAATTTACGAAACGTCGAATAGTCATGAGCAGCACCGAAGAAAGAATGAAAGGGTGGCTTCGTATCCGTTCCTAAGAAACATTCGCATCAGTCACGTGACGCAACGTAAAGATCGTTTCAACCGATCGAGCGCACACAGAGAATCGTCGGACGCAAAACAGCCGAAGATCAGAAGAGTACCACTCGGCGGGAGAGCAGGTTCCTACGTTTCGGTACCGAACGAGGACGATTTTTCTTGCTCGAAGTGCTTATTTGAAATGCCGCCACTGTATACAAGCAGAAATTTGTAACTCGCGGTACCCGCCGTGACCCAGGAGCAGTTAATGCGTCAACCGCCTTTAATTATTCACGTTTCGAGCGCTCGTCCCGCTCAATTCAAAGAAAACGGTTAAGGAGTGCGCGCGGCTCGCGGCCTGTTAAAAGAAAAAGAAAAAAGAGGCCTCCCGCTAATTGGGGAACCGAGTGAAACGAAGGGCTGCGTAAATATTCCGCGGTAACGAGGTGGCGAGATATCTCGCCTGAGTGCGCGCTAAGTGAACATTTGCTGCTTAGCGCGCGTCGCGCAAGAGATAGCTGAATTTGCCTTTATTTACAGCGGCAGATAAAATAATCCTTTTCATCCCGTAACCACCGACACCCTCGCTAGCGGTATGAGAATTTTTATTTATTTAGTTTTCACATCCCGACCAACACTACCCCATGCTTTTATTCGTAATCATTCACGTGATGCAGATAAACGCGTGATCAATGCCTCACGTAACAATTATTTATGAGATTCAAAGGTTTCTTAACGATCTGTGGTAGACTGAGAGCTGAGTGCGAGATGAATGGGGATGTCGTGATAACGGGACAATGGTGAAGGGATGAAGCAGATGGATATAGGGTTCGACTGCAGGGGAAGATGATCCCGCGGAGATGGTTCGGCGTTATCAAAGCCACGAGGGATCTGCGTGTAAGTAATATCGAGAAGCCACAGCGTATCCGTCAGATTGAGGTACGCGAGCGAGGGCATCAGGCCCCGACATTAAGTACGTCGGTGTTCACTAAGAAGTCTAGTTGACGGGCTGGAGTTTGTCGGCACCCGGGGCGAGCCAGCGAAGCGCAGCAAACGAGATACGATACGACCTCAAGTCTCTGGCGCAATCCGGTAGCCAGTAGATTCATCACGCTACGCTACACCCAACGTAATCCCATGGTGTCCCATTATATTTGACCTTATTGTGACTTTTGTCCGTGGAGTCACATTCGACTGAGTTAACGGTTGGGGAGGTTTTCTATTCTTTTTTTTTGTGGTCGCTTTGCCGCTGGATGAACGATTCGGAAGATTCGACGGAAGACGTATGAAAGTTATTCCGTGATTGGTACGCCATATTGGAAGAGGACCTTATTGTTGTTGAGATCGTTGAAGGGAACACGTTTCCGTAACACGAAGAACCCAACTGCGAGACTTGGGCATAGGGCTAGAATCCGAGCGTCGTAAAACTCATCCATCCGGATCCTCGGTACAGGTGGCGTTCGCCATGGCCTGTCGGCATGTCTTTGCCCCTAAGATCTAAATGGCCGCACAACAATCAGCGACAATCAAAATAATTGAAAACGCGCGCGCTCTCTAAGGCGATTAGGGTCAAGTTCCAGGACGGTAGCCGCCGGCGGAAACAGTGAAACAGAAGCTCGAACTCTCAGACTCCGGAGATGAAAGGTGCCGCCTGGTCCAAGGAGAAATGGAGCTGCGACGCAATATGATCGAGCATAATGGCCCGCAACAGATTAGGGTGTGTTCGCAAAACAATCAAAAAAATTCCTTCGATTCGCCCGGATGAACTACCAGTTCCGTTCAGTTTCCGTGCATTGAGATTCTGCGATCTAGTAAAATGGTATTCGCTCGTTTTCGCATTTTCAAAATATTCGCACAGATCATACTTTATTGTGGCATTGGTTTGATATTTTTTTTTTTGTGAAATTATCTCTGTGCTCTAATAGTCACTTCAAGGCCCGTGTGTTACCTTCCTTCAATATATTACTATCACCATCACGATGAGCACTACAGATAATTCGTAACTTACAACGCCGCTACGTGGCCGTGCAATACTTGAAAACTCGTTATTGCTATTAATTATGACGTGACAACACGCAATCAGCGTCACGAGGACCATTGGAAATGCTTCGAGTGTACAGTTGTATAACTATATATTACTGGAGCTTGGAACTGTACATAATAAGTACATAAATAAGATAGGGCGTGGCACGTATTACCATTGCGCTAGTTCGATGCCATGAACATGATTATGGCATTGCGCCCACTCGAGCAGGCTCAATTTATTTTACCCGAACCATAAGATTTCTTTATTTCAGATATGTATACACGGAAGAACGAAGTAATGGCGGGAATGTTTGAATATTTTAGAAATTCTTGTGATAACAGACCGTGACGTTTCGCCTTCGTGCTTTAGGAATTTATGGCGTCACTTCGCTTGAAAAGATCCGTCCGAATTGCAAGGTTGATTACCGACTTGTTCTCGAGGATTTTACCGAGAGTGACCGTAGGGGGTCAAAATCTTGAAAAGCTTTCAGACTTTTCACGGTTCGATATGATCGGAGGGTCGCGTAATCCGATTTACGAATCCGCGTCGAATCCGAACTTTCAAGAAGGCCGTAAATCAAATTCTCCCGCGCTGAAGACTGTACCGTAGCCGACAGAACCGACATTCAGAAGTGTCCACCTTACATAACCTCTTTATTATGTCGTAAATCACAGGACCGAGGGTACGGTTTCGTTTATATCCCTGGGGGTAGTTTTGCCGCGCTCTTTTTGGACTTCTTCGTCGGGAGAGGAAAAAAAAGAAGGAAGCATCGAAGTGGAAGTAAAAGAAAAAAAAGAGAAAGAAAATTCTTTAAGACGCCGCAAGTACAGTATTCTACGAGTGGCCAAACCACTCTTTCGCGCTTTAATATTTTTTTAAAGATCTTTCCTAATTTTAAACTTGCACTTTTATAATCGTCTTATAAATAATTTTTTAATTCTTTAATAATCCACGTTCGTTTCGTTATCGACGTCAATCATCCGTCCCACTAATGTTATTAACTTCATGGTACATGTCGTCACGCGAACTTGTAGTGTCCACGTCATATAATCTTATACAGGGGATCATCGACGAATGCAATTCTGAGATTCAATAATGATAATCCCTCGATAAAGTTTTGCATGTCGCAGTTTCCAATAAAATCAACCGCCACGGTCCATGGGTGTCAGGAAGGTTTACGAACCTTCGTAGAAGTTACGGTCACTTACGCACAACTTCATCGTGCAACGAATCTCCAATGCCGGTGACATAGTTACTCGCCGACAAAAACCCGGCAAGGAATTTAATTGACGAAAAACACGACGGCTAACAGTGCCACATCTTCGTCTATCTTTGGTGTGACAAAGCGTAGCGCCCGTGCTCGAGGAATTCTTAGCTAGCTTGGCCCGTATAGATCGAGCGCAGGTATGTACGGTACGCGTGTTGCGGAGCGACAGGAACTTTTATTGACGTCGCGTCGATGGAAATCCAAAGTCGCTCCGAGTACGACATAGAAATACAGTAGACGACTTTAAAGGAGTCACGCTACCATTAGAGCGGATCCTATTGAACGTGGTACGCGTGTCCCCGAGGGTCCTTGGTAAAATTTTTGGGCTCGTCACGGGTACAGGTCGAAGGCGACTTAAATCATTGACATTTCATTCCGCAAGAAACCGAGCGAGCCTGATCCGAGTAGGTCGGTCGCTCGTTTTCGCCCAGTGAAAACAAGCCGGAACGTCCTCGTCGCTGATCGTTCCGACCATCCGTATCCCTTGAGGGACATTAGGGTTTCTAATCCGAAAGGTGTCCGTCATAATTTGCCACCTGGTGGATAATCCCCGTGACCGAGACCGACAAAGTGGTTTCACTATTCGGTAACGCGTATCGCACAAGTTCCGGTAGAGGGTAGCACACTCGCCATACTAGAATCCTCCCACCGTTGACTCGTCTCGAGTCTCTTTCTATAGCCCACGGGATGGATGGGTGAGGGGCTTTGCATAGGAAGCTTATTTTCTAGCTGTCCCTCTATCTATTTCTCTAATGGCACGAGTGACTCGTTCCCTTTGAGGGACGCCGAAGTAAACGGCCGCGTCTCGCTGTTCATGTGCCACTAAATTACATTAATTAAAAGAAACCAGCGTTGCGTTAGAGGCCGACAACGAAGGAAAGTAACGTTTAGTCGTAAGGATTCTCATGTTGTTTAGGCGCCGTGTTGCCTTTGACGACGAAACCGCTAAAGCTACGGATTCTTTGGTATGTAGATGGCTCCACGGTCGTGCGAGCGAGACCCGTTCACGATTCTTACTCACGCATATGTTTTCGCGAGTCTCCCGAGTGACCTCAGCGAACGATTTTCTGTAGAGTAAAAAGTGTCCGATTGAAGAGACCGTAGGTAGACAATAAGACGAACGGTGGTAGCCGAGCTACGAAAGTAAAGAGAGAGAGAGAGAGAGAGAGAGAGAGAGAGAGAGAGAGAGAGAGAGAGAGAGAGAGAGAGAGAGAGAGAGA
>JASANN010000517.1:1641299-1663797 GCA_031762395.1 Calameuta pygmaea | reverse complement strand
AGACAGAGAGAGAGAGAGAGAGAGAGAGAGAGAGAGAGAGAGAGAGAGAGAGAGAGAGAGAGAGAGAGAGGATTAAAAATGGCCGAGTCGTAGCGCAGTCGGCTGCTTTGACGCGGCGAGTCGTTCATCGTTTGCATCGTGTTTCGTCCGGATGCTGATGATGATGATGAGACCGTCTCGTTATCATTACGAGAGCTACTCACGCACCCGGGCAGCACGCACAAACCCAACATTACCATAACTGCGCTCAAGCAAAGTTCTCTTGGAGGAAGATGCCCTGCGCGAGCTTTCGTAGGAGCTTAACGAGCACGGCGAATCGCGAGTGGATGGTCGGGTCGTCTCGAGTTGATAAAACTTTCCTGGTAGCTAGACACTGTCGAACCAAGCGAAATGGCCTTTCTAGTGAAATTCAGCGAAGCGGCTGATAAGGTAGACGGCGGGTCTGGCGCAGCACTCGAGAAGACGGCGCGTTTGAAGCCTTCTTCGGGTCCCGTGCGCTTCTTTCTTCCTTGTCGGGAGGAAATCGGCCTCTTTGGCGGAGAAGAACCGACCGTAGGTAAAAGCAGAGCGGAGGACGAGGGGCACGACTCTGGCATAAGGACTGGGACCAAGGGGGCTGGAACGACAAGGGAGTCGGAGGAGAGATGCGAGCGATCAGCACTGATTGAGCCGTTCTCGATGGCGGATGTCAAAGCGATTAGAACGAAGTCGTGTCAGGTTCTAGTTATGCTAACACGAGGATGTGGAAGCAGGTCGCAAGTGCTACTGGGTAATCTTGGGACACTCTGTCATAGAGAGTCCAGGATTTCGTGACATACGATAGGATTGAATGTCAAACGAATCGATACGGTTAATCGAGACCGGCTAATTAAACTTTCGACGGTCACGCCGCGAGCACCGCCTCAAACTAGGCTCTCGGCGGCGCGAACCTCCAGATGTTGATTGTCGGATAGTAATTCCTGATTATAGTTTATTCCCAGTCTTTTCACGTTAGCTTTTAGCCCTGTAATCAGTGGGGCCTCTACGAGAGCAGGTGGTAAGATAGGGTACGCCAGTGGATTAAGGCGCAGAGCGGCGAGTCAAAGAGATTTCCCCACCTCCTCCTCCTCCTCCTCGCCGCCGTACTCCTCCTTCCCATCACGGCGGGGGCCCCACGGCCTAACAAGGGCTGAAATATGACTGCCTTACCTTGCCTCGCTGTAGCTCTGCACCAGCCACTAGGCACCCGCGTTCGACCCAAGGAAAAGTAAAGGAGATCTTTTAAGACGCGGCAACACTATCCAATTTATCGCGCGTCTTTATTGTCAAGAGTCGACCGTTTTTATTTATTTTACAACGAATACATTCGTACACCCCATAAGCCCGATGCTGACTCCTCTCCACGAGGCTCCCTTCGGAGTCCAAACTCGTCAGGACCCATTTAACGCAACATAAAAATATATGATCCGTATATAATTTTTCCGACACTTTCTAAAGGTCCTGCAAAATAATAGAAATTCATAACGTCACGCCATACTCAAAGGATTGTTTTCGCATTTCCGGGGGAGATCAACACGAGCTTTATACGCGATGCGTACAAAGTATCCGACGTGAGTGACTTGAGACTGGTAGTGGTAGCACTGGTTCGAGCAGTGGTAGTATACGCTCTCCTTGTGGTAGTGGTGGTGGTCCATCGGAGTAAATATATTGGATAGCGGTGGGATGGTGGTAGGATTGGTGGCGGTGTCTTCCGCTCTCTACTTGAGCCGCGTGCCCGCTCGCTCGTTCACGCCCGAGGTGAGCCTTTCATGTGCCGCCTACACCGCGTTCTTGCTAACTCCTCCCGATACCTCGAGAAAGAGCTCTGCTATACGGATTTGTTTTTCTTTCTGGCCGCAAGGGCCTTGCAAAGTGGTAGCACGCGGTCGGCAGAAGCGAGAAAAATTCTCGTGGATCTACGAAGACCGATAGTGGCAGGTCGAGATACGTTCTGCTCGAGGACTCGTTCGATCTTCTCTACGTTGGATGGATTTTCTTGCCCCTGCTCTTCCCCCCCCCCCTCTCCTCTTCACCACCTAACCCCTACTCTGCGCTATAATTTCTTTCCACGGCAGCATCTTCGTCTACGGCAATTCAACTCGTTGCTTTCGAGTCGATATTCTTCAATGTTACTCTCCTGCTCGATAGCTCTTTGATGTGAGAGCGTCGTGAATCGAAGTACGTGTGCGCAATGCCGCTGCCGTCGCGGCAGCTGGAAAGTTATGTAAAACGGAGTTTAAGGCCGGTAGCATCTCGCGCGACAGAGGCAATTATTTTACGGGAGCTTATTTCGAGAATACGTTTCCCGAGGATTCTTCACGCGTGCTCGTCCAGCTCAGGGACTTCGGTACCTATGCAACGCCCAGTTTGCGGAAGTACGCTCAAGGCGCGCTTTAAAATTTCAATCCGAAGTGTTTCAAGGGCCGGTCTTTCGACTCTCCGTACAAATCGATAATAAGGTACATGATCGGTAGGAAAAATTGGCAAAATGAATATCGTGAATCATGTACGATTCGAAAGCGTGAAAATCAGAAGAGCGCGATAGACCTCGTTCAGGGTGTATCGCTACCTACTTCGTATATGTTTGCCCGGAGCCTTTAGTCCCAGCGGATAACCTCGCGATTGTATAGCGAAGCCACGAACTTTGTTCCTCTTTGACGGTTCTTTTTAGTGGGTCAAAAAGTCGTCGGTCTGGATGGACCTCAACAAATTTGCGATTGGTTAGCGAGGGCACGCGTATTTGTTTAGGTGTGTTCCTGGTGTGTTCCCTGGTATCGTTTACCTGCGTATCGTTCCTCATTCTCTTTGCCGTATCGCTCGACGGTTCTTCCCGCAGCACACGCTCCTGCGTCCACACTCGCTTCGTAGTAACCTCGACTACAGCAGCGTTTGATCTCACCGCCAGAGCAGATCGGCAAAAGGCCTTTTTCTGCGAGGCTGAGCTTCGAGCTGCCCTCAAAGACTTGACTGATGACTTGCGCCCGGTGCCTGCGGCTCATTGCCCACCGCTTACTGCCCACTGACGTCCTTTGGATGTAGACACCGTACGTAAACCCTGCGCAAATCATCAGTCTCTCCTGGTACCTATGCACCGCTGGTTGTCATTCCGCTCGCGTGACGCGTGCCAACGACAACGTTCCGCTCTCAGCACGTGTTCGCCATCTACGTCAGTGTCGCTATCCCTGCGCTTACTCTGAGAAAGGCAATACGATCGAATTCCATCTGGCGCTCCCGAGGCGAAGATGGAGGTCGTCGTCGGATGAAGCAAACTCCGGTTCTTGAGGTCCGAGAACGGTACGAGGACGCTAGGAGGACGCTACGAGGAAGGAAGAAAAGTATTGTTGTCGGTTGGCCATTCGGAGGGGATGGCTCGGAGGAGAGGAACTGGCGGCTCCTTTGAAGTCGGTCGGTACCGTGTGTAATTAGGCCGCCCCCCCACCACTACCACCCCACCCCGCCCCCGGCCTCTGATCTCGCCGCTGTGTCGCTAATTGCTCACCGCCCCGCAGCAGCAGCAGCATCGCGTTGTCGTTGTCGTTGCCGTTACCCGTGTTGTCTTCGTCGTCCACTTCGTCGTCGAGGCTGATCTCGTCTTCAGGCAGATTCTTTCTCTCTCGTGAAGGCTCCAAGTGAAGCCTCTTATTGAATTAATAATTTCACGACATCCTCTGCTCCGTGAACAGGTATCGGCAGCGCTTTTCCCAAAAATGAAAAACTCTCTGAGCAAGCACTAGGTTCGTTCGGACGTCCGGTAGACTTCGGGTCATCCCACAGGATCGTCCAATTCTCTTTTATATTCTTTCTCAAAGCTACGCAGCGCGTTCGTATGTATATACAAAGTGCATAACAGGGCGTCTAAGAAGTGCGTGCGTCGGGGAAAAAAAAAATCTCCCCCGTTCCTCGTGAGTGGCGATAATGACGATGATTTCAGCGGAAGTAGGCACGCACAAGGGGTTGCCGATGGAACGCACTTTTGATTGGTTTAATCGTTTGATGAGGGGCCATTTACACCTTTCTGTCGGTGGTAAATCGAGACAATTCCGCGACGACCTCTGGGCCCTCCGGCGTAGATCTTTACTACTGATTTATCATTAGTGCCCTTTATAAGGGATGCCCCGATCCTTCCTGACCCGTCTTCCACTTGGTGTATCTAAATCGCGCAGTTGTGCGTGCTGCCTTAAGGATATCACCGCTCACTTGCAATTTTTAATTGTACAGTCGCGCGGATGATAGAGAGCCCGTCGTGCATGGCGGAGCCAGAAGATTCGTGATGTCGTCGAAACTCGAGAGTTTCCAGGTACTCGAGACGTCGAGGGAAAGGTGAAACGTTCTTGGAACGAGTTACTCTCGGTGAAGGAAGTGAAGATCGGCGGATCGAGGGTTTCGTTTGGCGCTCGAGACGAGGAGCTAAACGTCGCCTCGGTGATTTCTCGTCGCTACGATTCGTGGAAGCCCTTTGACTCCGAGTATTATACTGGCTATACTTATACATGATCGTAGTGATTACATTGTTTTCATGTGTCGACGGCTTTGAGATTGTAATTAATCGTTGAGCAAGGTGAACATAACCTCTCTATGCTATGCAGTTCGATCCGGTACGACTGGACGCGACGATTGTGACGGACAGGTCAGTTTTCCAGCAGCAACGTGAACGACTTTAATACTCGACAGGTCAAGTACAAATTACACGTGTACAGTCCTGACAATTATTTAATAAGAATATTTTATCCTCCCTCCCGCCTTTCGCGTCGTACTAAATATATCTAGAACTTGACTAGTTAATTTCTGGCGGGTAGTTTGAATCGACGCTCGATGCAATTACATTGGAGAAATATATGTGCCCGATCTGTGTCTAATCCTCATGACAAGGGTACGCACGTGGAGTTTAGACTTCCGATTTACTGGTTTGAGACGAGTGCTTGTCGGAAAGAGATGAAGAGAGAGAGAGAGAAAGAGAGAGAGATATTAGATTTGGAATTAATGCAGAGTGTGCGCAGGCGGAAGATCACAGACGAAATTCCGACTTAAACGGGCTCAAACTGTAATCCCTGTGTCTCTGTTCTCCCAGCAAATTTATACTTGTTGCTTTGATTCTCTCATCTCCGTTACTTTGATGTTGGGTGGCAGTAGTACGAAATCAATTTATTCTCATTACACCGTGCAGGAACGATGCCAAGGGAGGGCGGACACTGCAAGAGAATACCACGCGTGCAACTGAACGGCCGACAATAGTAATAGTCCAGAAGAGCTGCCGTTATTGTAGACGCAAAGTTTTTTATCTTTAACAAAGACCTGGTACGACGACAAACGTAGACTTGAAGTTATCCCAGCAAAAGGTGTTAACAGTTCATCAAGCAAGACGGAAGTTGGTCAATGGGGAAGAGAGTCGGGGTGATGATAGGCACAGAGACAAGACGCTGGCAAAAGGGTTCAAAGTTGCTTGTGTCAGCAGAGATCAAATATACGTTGAAGCTTCAGAGGAAAGTTGGGTTCAAAGAGTTTCGTTAAATCGCAGTTAAAAGTTAGGCGCTATGGTGAAACGAGAAGCTGGGAGGAAGGAAATTGGTTAGTCGTGAAAGTGCAACGAGAGATGAAACAGTAAATGACTTAAGGGTGCGTTTTAATAAGAGCTAATTTTATTTGAGGCTACGCCAATGCGAGAGAAAATTCAGTGGCGGAATAACGAAGTACAAACGGGAAGACGGTACACAGTCAATTCCGGTGAAACGTCGTCCCACGAAAGTGGAAATTGCTGCTGGAATTAAATACATGAAACTGCACTTAAATAAAAGTCACTCGATAACAATTATTCTCTTTACACTTGCTGCAAGTGCGATCGGAATGCCAGCGAAAATTTTATTAAACTTTTGCAGTGCTAAATTACGCCGTTAGCTGCATGACCGAAATTACACTCTCGTGATTTATGTTTATTTCACGACGCACTTTGGAATTTAGTTGCAAGTGTTGTAAAGGGCGTAATTATCTAAAATTAGCTGAACACGCAAATACATGCTACACGTATAATTTTTATTAACGATGCTAATCTTTTGTGTTTAATGGACAAGCGCGAGGATACCTGAAAGATATGTAAAGGTACGTTCTTAACGAGCGTTCGTGTATTATCATGACTTCCGAATTTTCTTCGTTCTTTACGATCAGGCAGATTGTATTTGATATAGGTAGATAAACTAAACCATTTTCCTTCATCTTTATCGGGCAGAACAATCGACTACTGAATTTCGTGCCTCTTTTTATATGTTAATATAAAAGTAATAAAAAATTCTACAGACATGTTTTTTACTTCATTGAATAATTGTTCATTCAATTTCAGTAGCAGTTCCATTTTCAATGCTACGCTTTAGAGTCGGTGGCAGAGTGCATTTCTTTTTTTATGTAAATTCCCAACTGCTCGACCAAGAAAGAAACGCGTGCCACGAGGTCATTAGGAGTTCAAAGGCACATTATCCGGAAGAAAGGAAACGTGGCGGGTGAATATCGAGCGGAAGTCCCGAGTATCGAGCAATTTACGTCTTATTGTGCGAGGCGTCAGAATTTCTATAGCTGTTATAACGAGTTCACCATTAAACGCATTTAAAAAGCCCGCGCGAACTTTGTAAAACACGTTCAAATCTCTTATTTGTAAATTGGCCAATTACTTCCTTGAGATTTTCTAACACGAGACACTTGCGCTTTATCATCGGATCCTTCGCATTGTTTATATGACACTCGTCGTCGCGTTTCTACGAAGCGCGAGCAATTCTTACGAAATGTCGTAAACTAGCGGAGTCAGCTGGACGTGATTAATAAATGACTCGAATAACTCACATCCAGCGTCTCGATATATATCGATCGACGAAGCTTTTTACTGTTGGAATTAGCCGAGTGGCATCGAGCGACATTTACCTTCGAGTTCGATATAATCGAGACGCACGCCAACCGAATATCAAGAAACAGACGTAAACACCATTCGAAGGTAATGAACTCAGGAATAACTTTTACGAATACGATAATCATTGGTCTCTTACCTGTAATTCGATTTTCATCTCGTTGCCGTGACAGTCGCTCAGGACCGTCCAATCGCCAAGATTCACTTCCTTCTATGGATTCACTCTCGAATCAACAATCAAAGAACCTTCGACGGAGTCTCCACTCAAAACGTTTTTCGTTCACAATCCGTCAAACATCTTCTCGTCATCGTCGAGCAGCATACAGCGCGCAATGCAGTGGCTGATGGTAAATAATCGCGAGTGCGATCTCTTGCGGAACGCCGACTCCAGTGAGAGAGAAAAGGAGTGAGAGGTACGTGGCTCCCCGAGAACGAGGTGGGCAGAGTGAGACGGAGAGAAAACACGTCGCGCAGAGAACTCTGGTCTTATTCGCCTCTACTGTCGTGATTCGTGAATCGGCGCGAAGGAGCGTACGCCTGGGTTTATGGTACGTAGGTTAGGAAGGGATGGGTGAGGGCTAGACGGAAGTGCCGAAGCGGAGAGACAGGGTAAGAACTGGCGAGGGTAGGAAAGAAGGAGAAGGAAAAGAGAGAAGGAGGAGAAAGAGAGGAAGAAAAGTCACGTGGTCAAACGCATGGGCAGACGAGAATGACGCGTCTCTGGAGCACGCGTGCGTCGCGGATGACGGCCCGCACCACACTGCCGTAACTTCTTCCCTTCTGCTGGACCACTTGTGTCTGTCTCTCTTCTCTCTCTCTCTCGCTCTCAGGCTATCTTCGAAAACAACAAATCTCGAAGCTCTCGGGCGCGCATATGCCGTTCTTCACCGTGGATCACCACTTCGATACTCCGAGGATCTCCTTGTACCTTCCGCCAACGTAGTCAGGCGCTGACTGACAATCGGACCAAGTTAAACCGTGCGAAGTAACCACTCGAAGAAGAGCGGAGTAACCCCCCACCTACAGCATTCCGAGGGTTGCGATGCTCGGCTATATAGGTACGGTTTCTAAGACTGCCGACTTGCCAGTTGGGATCAGCCCTCTTCGCCACCAGGCTAACCTTTAACAGCCGTATAATCACCTCCTCTCCACCCTCCTATCCCTTGAATCCTCACCCCTCCCCTACAGCCACGACTGGCCTATCCTTGGCCCGAGGGCCGAACGGCTACCCCTCTCTCTTACACAAAAACTCTTCTCACTCTTTCTCCTACTTTCTCTCCTCTTTCATATCTCTCCACTACACTCTCTGACCCCTTGAACCGTTCTCTGACCCGAGGAGTCCCACCTCGTCTTTCAGAAGCCCTCCTTTTTTCCTTCGTTATTTCTTTCTCCTTAGGCGACGTCCCTTAACTGGAAGCTTTTTCGGTCAGGGGTGTTTTTCACCATGAGATTTATGCGACATTCATGTTCCTCTAAACGATGCACGAATTGCGAAATATGCTCTGTGACGTAAGTGGTACCTTTGTAAGATCCTGTCAAGGATGCAGACGTGATATATATATATATATATCTGATCTCGTCACGTCTCATATTCCTTATTATCAAGATGGTTCCTAGACTTCCTGCATTTAATTCCTGCTGAATCGTAATTGCAGCGAATGCACGGAACTCGAGCGAGATGCGATTCGCCAAGACCCAAGACAGAGCAGGAGAGAAGCGCAGAGAAATAGAAGAAGAGGATGGAAAGAGAGAGAGAGAGAGAGAGAGAGAGAGAGAGAGAGAGAGAGAGAGAGAGAGAGAAAGAGAGGCCTAGGAAAAGTATAATAGAAGCTTGTGAACTAGGAGTATAGAGGAGCAAGGGGATGGTAGGAAGAGTAAGAAGAGCAGTCGGTATACCGAATACCGCGTGCTTATCGAGAAGCCAGTGAATCGAGGCAGAGCAGAGCAGGCGCCAGCCGTGACGAAGTGCCGGGCAATCTCTGCCGTTTCTCTGGATGGGCCCGCGGCGGCCTGGAGTCTGTTTCCCGTGGTCTGGACATTGCCGAAGATCAAAGTTCCGAAATGCGCGGCGTCTACAAAAGCGAATCGCGCAGGTGGACTTGTCGCAAGTCCCGTCCCGCGTCTCCGCCCTGGCTACACCCTGGACAAGATGGACAATAACGTCCGGGAAAGCGATTCGCCACGACCTGCTCTCTAACTGGGGCCAAACCAGCCACTAAAGGGACACTGATACGCGTATAATGGCAATGAGGGTTCTGCTCCTTTTACCACCCGATGGCCGATGCCACCAGACTCATATCATAAATCTTCATTAGAAGAGCCAGCTTACCTTACCTTACCTTACCTTACTTTTCTAAACGAACTTCCAGATTGAGAGGTTCCAGGATCCCCTTCCTCGAACCTCTTTAGCTTTTAGATCTCGTCCGTCAAGCGTCTGTCGGATCTTGCGACAGCTCGGTCAAGTCGTTTCATCATATTACGGAAACTACGAGCCTACGAGCCCTAAACTACTGTTACGTAACTGATGTTGCTCGTCCTCGGAAACTACTCTTCGGCGCGAAGTGCGTTCGTCGGAATCTCGTTATACCAGATCCGTCTCTCTACGTAGCGGCACGTGAAATGGGATTGGCTCTTACGGGATGCTGTGTATTATGGGTCCAGTCGGTGTCCTACGTAGGATCATAGGATACCGATATTGTCGGAATCGTGTAGCGTGTTACGGACGTTACGGTACACCGCGATCGTTAACGGCTAGAGTTGCCCAGAAGACGCTGCTCTTTGGTACTTACAGTACCTAGTCGGGTTCTTACGCTACTCAATGCTTCAAGGAACTCGACTGGTACTTCCATTCGAGAAAATCGAGACTCGTTCTCATATTTTTCATCCATTATCTTCATTCCGGCTGATACGAAAAAATGGATCGACGGATATGGAAAAAAATTAAAAAATTTTCTATAATACTCCCGATGCGATTTTCATCCAATCGTGTCTTGACTCATTAGCGAATTAAGACTTTCACGCTGCAATAACTTTATTGCAAGTTCGAATCATTGGTGCGCGAGATGCATCAAAATGGCTAGGAGGAACTATAAAGTCCAGGGTGAATGCGGTGCTGCATTAATTTTATAGCTACTTTATGAGCTGAATCATCTCTTCATGATTTCTTCACTATGGTCCAGGAGGCGTTCGGGCGTAATGTTCTGCACGTTTAGTGCCACTTATTTCAATGCTTCCGGCCTGTACCGACGATTTCTGACATAAGAAGAAATCACTACGGTATATCCAAGATAATGATGATGAGGGCGACCACCGAAATTGGTACGTATGTACCATAGATAACCATCGCATGACATCATCATGGACTTTTGGAATTTCGTGGTAATTTCATCCTGCGTATCATTTTGTTTTTTCATCCACAACTTCCCCTTCCCCCGATTATCCTTTCATCTGAA
The DNA here is from genome assembly GCA_031762395.1 of Calameuta pygmaea. Lineage (NCBI taxonomy): Eukaryota > Metazoa > Arthropoda > Insecta > Hymenoptera > Cephidae > Calameuta > Calameuta pygmaea. The sequence continues at coordinate 1,653,441 of JASANN010000517.1, read as the reverse complement.
CGAATCTCAAATTCATCGTATGCCAAGTGAGATCATCGATTTAAAATATCAGCGGGTCCAGCAACAACGTCACTGTACATATGATGTAATTTTAGGGTGGAGTCATTCCCACGACTACCCCTACTCCTAATTTCTCTCTCACTCTTACTCATTAAATTTCTCTTGATAATCTCACTGGCATTACGGTACTTCCGAGTACTACGTTACTCTCGGAGTACTTAGCCATAGCAATACCCTATAGCTAAGGCTGTAACGCGACATCATTATCTTCTTGCGTCATTGCAACCTCAGAGAGAATAAACCAATAGGCAATGCGTACCAATACTCACAGCCTAATAAGTAGGTTGACGCATTTGGGTTGGTTGGCGCTAAAATAGTCTCGCTGGTCCATAGTAGATCGTCATCTTAATAACGTTTAATCGCGTTTCACTACCATATTCGGTAACAAGATCATTTCTATAAAATGATTTCAAAGCTCCAGGTACAATGCGTGATCGTACGTAATACCTCCTTCCTTCCCTCTTCAATAAAGTTAAGTAGGTACCATAACAAATGCCGAAAATAATGCAGCCCGTAAAGGTCCATAAGGATGCTGTGTTTAGAGATCATAGAGCGTCATTAAAATGATGCCGGTATTCCACGAAAACGTTCTCATAATCGATGCACTTCGTCGACACCATTAATCACATAGACAGAACCGAAAAGTATGTCGCTCTTGACAAGCACGGTATCAACTGTTATTTATGATTAGTCGGGACATAAGTGGAATAGCGGTCTAACAGTTTTATCCGAGGAAGATCTGGACCCGCGACAAAGACGGACTCGCGTTGATTTCATTATGTGCGCGCGATAGCGTTGATTTCATTATACGTTGTGATATAGTGTTGATACACTCGCGGTCTCTTGCCGTATAAGATCACCAGGTGGTGTAGGTTAAGAGAGGGGAAGGCCAGAGGGCAGTCGGCACCTTTCATCCCTTCCTCTTAGCCTTATATACCTCCCCTCCCGGAACTCCTTCACCCTTCGTATACCAAGCATCCTCTTGCCAAGTCTCTCACGGCTCTACACCCTCCACCCCTTACCTGCCCCGTCTCTGTCATTCACTGGTGTTTACAACGAGTTCAAACAATGCCGGATGCCGAGCGAGCGATAAGAGATATTCGTGAATCGTTATCGCTGATCCAGGGAATCGTAACTTCTTAGAATTAAATTGATTAATCAATTCACGCAATTCACGATCCGCGAATTAATCAATTCTTTGCGGTTCGTGAATCGATTTATTGACACGTAACTTGTGGTTTCGAAAAAAATTATCTTTTTTGCGAACACGTCCAATGCATGGTCCAGCCAGGTGTTCCGTAAGACCTTAACGATACATAAGGGTTGGTCCGCTCTTACGTACAATGGCCTCATGGCGTACGAAAATTACTGGCTATACCAGTCAGGGTTCGAAGGGTGTGAAAGTTGGCGTCCACGTACAATTGAGTGTCGCTTTGTATTTAAGTGAAGTGTGACGATAGAGGAAGGTGGCGTCGCGACGACAAGCTGACGTGCGAGTGGGCTAGAAGTAGGTGGCTGATTATCGTTCAGACGAGAGGAGCATTGCTGAAGGTAAAGGAAGTCGGTAATACAGACTATGATTCTTTAATACACAGTACTTACATTCTTCCCGCGTAATCTTGACGTGGCTGTGGTTAAAGAATCGTCGAAGGATGAAAATGGTGGAGCGAGGAGGTCTCGTGCCCCAAGTTCTTCTTGGTCCGCCGCTCGCGAGACCTGGTGGGGCTAATGAGAATTCGCCGGGGGTAGAAGAAGGACAGAGCGACTCGTCAGTCGTCGGCGAGACGGAGGCAGGTGTACATCAGGGTTGTCGGCGCGTTTGATCTTGGCTGAGGTGGGATAGGACAGGGATGCGTATATTGTTGAATCGGTGGCGAGTATAGGAGAGTGAAAGAGAATAGAGAGAGAGAGAGAGAAAGAGAGAGTGAGACGACGAGAGGAGGGAAAAGAGCACGAGATAGAGAGAGAGAGAGAGAGAGAGAGAGAGAGAGAGAGAGAGAGTAGTGGTATACGAGTTACAAGAAGAGCGGTGGAGGGGAGCAGAGTGCGTAGGGTGGGGGGAATCGCGGTGGACCACTATTATGTAAACATCAGCGTTCCTTTCATCTTGCCGCCATAGCAGGGCCTCTCAGCTGACCCAGCTGGCCCAAAGGCCCAAGCTAATTTGCAAAATTAGCATTGGACACAGCTAGGAACTTTTCTCTATTGCGATCTTTGTAGAGACTGTTCTATCCTGTGCTCGAGGACTCGTGCTTAAATTCATCAGGATCACGAGAGAAACGACGTCCTGGACGATAGGAGACTACCGTATATAGGTCGTTAGGGCTTTCGTGTTAAATGCCACATAATACCGAATCGATAAGCCTGCTGTTTATAGAACTAGCGAAAAAATAAATAAATCTGCCATCGATACTATTCAATATTTCCTATTTATTTATAAGATCCGCTAATGCGACTCCGTGTCTGCGAAACCAGTCCCACGGTTGCAATCTATGGACCTGTTTTTGAAATCTTAGACGACTCTACCTAAATAAACCATTTTTATGCTTGCCAAATGTTCATAGTCGGGCTCGAAAATGATGGTTAAACCGACCTTGGTCGACCACCGCCGATGTTCCTCTAATTATTATTCTCACGGTTTATGCGGCATTTTATCCAGCAATTTCGAGACGGTTTAATGTCTGCAATCGTTCTGAACGCTGGCCGGCGTGAAGCTAAATAAATATTGATAATGTTTCAGAGCCTTTTCGCGAAAGCGATCCACCCGGCCATAAGCTTCTTCTTTATTGTTATTACGATAGTCGGACCCGGTAAATGAGTACTCAATAAATAAACGTAATGCTCGCTGATGGCTAGAAGTTATGGAGCGCGAGCTCCTCGCCAGCATAGAATGGCATCCAGCTTATCGTAATTAGCTCCGATTCGAGCTCGTTGGAGGCGCGATAGATTTACCCGCTATCTATTCTACGAGTATTCGAATGAGTAAATCGACATCCTTATAGATATGCGTAGGTCTACCTGTGCCTCTTGGATTCGTATATCCTAGTGAAAAGATGCCAAACGCGAATGAAAGAGCGTGTAATAAAGTTATGGTCTATCTATACATATACATATACATATACACGTTGAGTTACACGTCGGTATGCCGTATAGTACGCAGCCTCAAGGTTCCCGGAAATTTTCGAAATAAATCAGTCCACGCACGCGGTGCACCCTTCTTCATCAACCAAAGGTTAAATCTATACCCCATTGGTCAGAGTGTTCCGAAAAACGCCGCCCCATACAAAAGAGCTCGACGCGATGCGACAGATAGGACCGTTGGAGCACACGTGTCCAGAACACGTGTCCCCTTTCTCAAGCATACAATCATAATGCCTTACCCTTATTCTTTAGATTCTTCTGATAACATCGCGAGCATGGATTAGTGGAATGAAATTTTAAAATCATCTAAAACAAGCGCCTCTATACCAGCCTCGAAATAATATTGTAAATTTCATTGATCGCATTCATTACCGGCTGGTACCAGTGACAAGGCTGATTTCACTAGAAGTTTTCGACTACGTGATGTCTATACCAACCCTTATCTATGACCGCAGGTAAGGATGCGCTTGTGCCTTGCATCCCTCTGGGTAGCCAGAATCAGAATCAGAATATGGGAATATCGTGCCCATTATCTTTCGATACACGGTACTCCGTCTACGTGTTTCTCTACGAGCTATCTCCAAGGGCTGTAGAATAGTTTCAGGGGGTAGAACGAAAGAGCGGCGTCGACGATCGACAAAGCGCTGTTTCGTCGCAATAGAAAAGCATATAACAGCGTAGAGCTGGCCCACAATGGCGGTCACATGTCACCAACGCTTTGAACTGTGCCGCCGTAGTCTTTCTTCAACGGTGCGTACATCAGGTTGGCCCTTCTTCGCCATCGAGCACCCTCCACCCTTCAGCTATCGAGCTAAACGCCCTTCCCTATAACACGAGTATACTCGATATCGGATCGAATCGCTGATCTTCGTTTTAGTCGAATGCTTTCATTTAAGACCGGAGGAGACATTCTCGTGGATGGGTCCTCTAGGTCCTACTGGTAGTAGCCTATGGTTTGGTGAGGGTAGTAGAGGAAGGGTCGAGCGTTAAATCGGGCTCGGTTTCGAACGGATCGATTTAGGGGTTGAAGTTTGTCCCTGCTCGTTTCTCGAAAAGCACTGGAGGTACGGGATCGTGGCCATTTTGGATATTGCGGTGTCGTGTGTTAACTGAAACGTGACGGGGGTACCTTTAATGCGCTTTAAATGGCAATAGGCGCTGGTTCGTTCGTACCCCGCAAGAAGGGTCTCCTTGGGGCCTGAATAAATGGCGCGGGAACCCTCGTGTTAACCTCCTAGACTCGAGGTCAGGTCATCTTGAGCTTGCCGTGCTTGCTCTCGCGATAAATACGATTAGCCTGGGTGTCGGTGCTCGTTAAGATCAATTTCAATCATCGGCTACCTGAGAATACAAACTTTTTCAGTATTCACGGGGTGAAGTTGACGAGAGACGAAGAAAAATCTTATGACGAAATTTGATTTACTTCATCTTCGTCACCATCATCGTGGTTCTCGTTATCCCTTGTCTCTATCGCGCCACCGAAATGTTCGCCAAGACAAAGGACGGACGCACGTGTCCCACTAATTGGCTACGGAAGGCACCCCAGGCCTCCGCGGCATCCAGCACGTTCCCGAAGACGAGGCTGATGGTCGGTAGGTGGAGGTGCTCGCGCAAATTCAGAGGTGGCGTCGAGATCAGCGTCGGCGTGGGTTCAGCTTCATGAGCTGGCGTCTGCGTCCCACGGAAAAAAAAACCGGCGCCAGGCACACGCGCTTCGTCCTATCTCGCTATCTGGCAGTGGTGAACAGGCACGAAGAGGATGACAGTGTGCACTTGGCGTAAAGCACGAGACGGAATGGTGGAGAGAATCGCGCCAAGTAGTTGTCTACGTTGGTATCGTACGTAGCAGGGAGTCGAGTAATTCCGTTGGACTAGAGGATCTCTAGGTACGACGTCGGGGCGCCAGACAGTTCAAAGACGCAGGAGCAGAGCCAGGAGCTGGCAGGATCATCAACGGCGTATGAGCATATAAGGAGAGATTCCGTCAGTTTGTCCAGGGAACGCGGGAATATTCAAAAGATCGGAAGTCCTCTCTGATGTCCCAGAATGGAGAGAGAGTACGCGATGTGAAACCAGCATGAAGATGCAGTGCGTCTTGGGATGCATTGCGCGGCAGGAGGATAATTGCTGTTGTCTGCGAAGAACCGACGGCAAAAAGCCTAATCGTATACAACGGCCGATCGTAATGGTTATGAGGTTTATTGCGGGAAAAAGAGGAGCCAATTAACCTGGGGACGGATACGAGATAACGGAAAGACGCCAGTGACGATTTGATCTCAGCGAATGAAATCTTTGCAGTGTTCAAATAAGGTATAAGGAAAATAAGGGGTAGGTATCGTTTTTTTAATTTTATTACTTAATGTCATTTTCATTTAGGCGATTGAATTTTCATGGGTTGTTTACGGAGATGGTAAGGTTATGGATGCTGGGGTAGTGGTGTTGGACCGATGGGGTTGAAGATGGTGGCTGTACTTGGGTGGTGGTGGTGATTTCGAGTGGCAAGGCGTGTCGCGCCAATAAAAGACTGTAATTGAAAATTCTCTGTGGAGTGTCCCGATTGATGCCGTCAAAGAATCCGACGACCCGGCACTAGGTCGGATAAGCGGTCAAATATCGTGACGAAATTAGAAAGATGGATCGGGATAGAATGCATCCAAGGATATTGTTCCTTCGAATGTCCTGACCTGCTCCCCGCGTCATTCTCAATGTCTCATTATGCTCTTTCTTTTTTCGGATCCTTTCTGTCGTGCCGGCACTTTCTATCCTTTTAAAAAAATTGTTATTCATCCTGTGATTGATCAACCGGTCGAACGATCAGGTGCGATTCTCCGGATTGTCCTTTGGCGTGATGTATCGGCCGGTTCGGCATCGAGACGGAGGATGGATCGGTCGCGGGATAATAAAAGATCCTACGAGGACGTGACAAATTCCAATTCTCAGAAGGCATGACGAAATCAACGCCGGAAATCGCAATGCTGCAATCTTTCGGCCCTTGGCTTTTGGCGTGGCGGTTCGTTAGGTCCGATGAATTTGTCGGCAGATATTTCGCCGCTCTGCTTTCGGGACAAATCGTTAAGGATCGTGAGCGACCGAGATTTAGGAACCGAGATATACGTGTCTAAAATGCCGGCTGGGTCGCGAGACTCCTTTCAGAAAAAGTAGATGTTCCCTGGAATAAGCTTGGAACGCGAACGTTTGTCCGATCCTCGTGTCAACCGTCTATTCCGAATACACTGGTTTTACAAAAATAAAAAATTCCTCTGATCCAAATACCAAAAATTTCATGTGATCTTGATTCTATTAAATATTTACCATTTTTTTCCACGTAAAATCTATCTTTTCTATTTCCTTATATTTCAATAAAAAAAAAAAAGAAAAGATTTCACGGAGGGAACCAAAAATCTCTGCCCTCTGATGAGATTGTTAACGCTCCTTATTTTACATAATTATACAGCTCCTTTCGAAACTGGGCGTCCTATTCCTGAAAATCATCCAACTAATCGGTAAAACTAACAAGGATACTTTACAAGCGATTTCAGTGTGGTCGGTGGGCCGGTCGCTAAGTGATTCGAATTTGCTTTGAAGTGATTTGCGAGAGCCGCAAATATATACGAAAGAATATACTAACACGAGTATTTTTTTAATATCCTTTATAAGAAGAACGTTGATTGTTTCCGCGAAAAAAAAAGGGAGTCCGTTTACGATTTACGTAATACAGGGAAATGGACCCTCCGAATGTCAAACGTTCAGCCGATTCGTCAAAGACCCATTAAAGTCATCCTCGGAGTTTCTTTTCAATCTCCCCAAAAAAAAAATATTGCCCACTTTATTCATACCTTTTACTAATAAATGCACTCTTTAAAAATATATGAATGAAACCAAAAAAAACTGTCCAATTTTCATAATGGAAAATACGTGTCAATTTTTATATCTGGTTAACACACGAGACGCAATCCACCAATTAACGAGCAACTCGTAATAGCTGAAGGAACACGTATTATTCGAAAATTTATAGCTCTGATATTTAACAGCAGCCGGGATTCAGAGAAGCATCCAGATGGTGATAGACGACATGTCAGTCGGTGGGAGTGAGACACAAGATTATGGATATGCTAATGAGAAAGTATCGCGTCATAAATAAATTAAGCATTTCTCGCCGGCGTCTCTTATCTCGAGCATCCAATCCCAAGAATCATAAGGACGTACCTACCTGTGAAACAAATGCAAGATTGTCATTCAATTCCAAAGTAAATCATACATCTAATATTGTATCCGCTGTACTTCGCTATAAAGAGACAAAGAAAAGACCGAATCTCTTCTTCGTAAAATTAATTATTTATGGTACAACGTTCCTTATCCCTATAGTATCCCTGGTTAAATTTACATATGTACTACGAAGGTCCAGGTGTGCCTGTACGACTCTTTGAAACCAAAGAGACTCCCGGCCCGCTAAGAGGTTTCAAACGTAAAACCAGTAGCTGGATGGAGTCAATATGTTGCCGAGTAATACAGGTTATGTACCCGAAGCACGCATCCTCTTACCGATTTTACACGGTCGTGTAGCAATTGGCAAGGTAACAGTCGGCAGGAACTATATATATATATACACAATAAAAATGTATAAAAAAATTGTATACAAGTTAAAAATCTATGATCAACAGTCTAGTAATTTCTAGTGACTTTTTTGTCTCGTAGGTCAGTAAACGCGTTTAACGTATACCTGGCGGTGATTTGGCACTTGGCGGTTATCCTTGGTTCCTTTCGCAAAAGATATAAGGTCCTGGAGTGGTAGCTTTTGTAGATTGCCAGGTTACAGTGTCGCCGGTAACAGACGTAAATGTTGGGAGTCTGGGATGTGGCGATATACTATAGGCAGGTTCGGTATCGACGCTTTGGGAATTTCCCAAGGAATGCTTTTCGCCCGGACCGAAACTCTTCTTTCAATATGGAAGTCAGAAGGCGTCGTAAGTACGTATACAGACAGAGTTAAAGTATTGGTAGAGGCAAGGTCTTCTCCTGGTAAATAACTATATGTTATAAGGAGCACGGTAGCCAGCAGAGGCTTATCGACCGACATCCACTAAACCGTGGCTATTTGTACAACAGCTCTGGCTTTATAATTAGCCGATAAGGCGGTTCGTTAAAACTTTAAAGGAGACCGTTGGGGCTACCGAGCTAAGATACAGGTACCTTAACCAGTGTCGCGACTACTGTTACAATTTTAATGCTCCTCTCTTTCGAAAGGAGCCGCCCAAAGTCGCTTTCGGGTCTCTTCATCTCTTTTAATCAGCATAAATCAAATTTCAAGGGCCCAATGAAAAGGGCCTTGATATCTACGGGGACCGGTATAGAATTCTCAGGTCGATCCTGTGACAGCCAACCAACTCGAATCACAAACGTATGGAAGGTGTGCAATAAGGGAGGCAATTAATATGGAATAAGTTTAAGGTAATTATACGCGTAATAATTGTATTTGATCAAGAGTAACATGGTGTCTCGTGTAAGTCAACCTTCAGCCCCGTTACTTCTCTTAGTTTTTAACGATCTGTTTTGATATGTGGTGATTCCAAGCCGGGGGCGGCTTGACTCGGCTTGGTCTTGGAGGTTCGCCGCCGGAGGAAGCACCCCGCTGGGGTAGTCTGGAGGCCTAACAAGCGCCGATACCATCGTGTATTCCTTAAGTTAGCTTTGCATACTGGCTGCATCACTATGCTGGGCCCTCCTACGCACGAATTCCTCCTTTAACATAAACTATGAATGAGGTCGCTGCAGAGATCCTCTCTTTCTGTCGCGGAGGCTGCTATAGGTATGTACCGATGATCCTTGCTTGGCCCAGCTGGTACTCTTTTTATCGGTGACAAATGTTCCAGCTGAGCTTGTACATTGATGAGCTTGCTGATCTATTGGTATATTACGTATTTGTGGTTACACTGGAAGGAGTCATAGAGTGGCCGTTCCTGCTTCTAACGTCGAATTGGGGATCTCCGTGGTTGTAGTCATATCGAACTAGGGTTGGGAACACAAGGTCTGGGAAAGCTCGCGATACCATCGGAAATTCGAAGCTCTTCCCGAAGATAGGGACGTCGTCGGCACCAGCTTCTTCGGCAGAAGATGTCGGCTCGGTGCAAAGAGAGTCACGGATCCTCTCCTGCTGGTAAACACGCCAAGAATTCCTGGGCCATGGCCGCCGGGAACCTCTTTCGACTGGACTAAGTTGCCCTTATCCTCGAAGGATCAGTCCTGACTTTTGTCGGTACATTTTTCTGGTCGTCTTTGAGTAATGGAAGTCGACCGAAATCAATTTCAATTCCTGCTTCCCTCGACGCGGTTCGGGCTTTGAGCTCAGAAGCTAAGAAGCTGAGATCTTCCTCGCGCTTGAACCTCCCTGCTGACTTTGTTAATGTTCTTCTGGCTTTCCATTGAGATTAGCCATTCTGACGTATCGTCTTGATCGACCGTCGCGACGCTACGAGCATCTCCGCGAACATCTTTAACTAGGTCGATAGGTTCACTCCGAGGTCGGTTCCATCCTTCTTGGGAAATGGTGCCGATAAGGAAGATGGTAGAGCAGGAGTATAGAAGGGATAAGCGAGCGCTTGAATTTGTTATCGATTTTGATCAATTGGGGACGGAGGAGAGGTTAAGGGGGAGCAAAATATTTTATCAACAATCGAAAACGGCAGCCGCATTCCAACGAAGGTTACGAATCATTATCGCCTTAATTACGTTAGGTAATGAGCGGCAAAAAAGAAAAGCGGCACAAATTATATTTATCGAGGCGAGCGATCACGCCGCGTGACGCCATTTTGAATTCCATCGAAGGCCTGCCGCAAGGACCTTGATTTAATTAATTGAAATTAGCGGTATATATGATTTAAGCGATAGTCACCGCTTTATTTGCGAGTCACTTCAAAGATTGGAGTTCGGACTTTTTGTAAATTACATCGAGTCACTTCGTTTTTTCTTTGCTCAATCGAGACGATTTATAAATTTTGTGTCTTCCTTCCTTACAGTGTTAAGCTTCCTTATTTTTTAAATAAGAGTCTGGCACGTATAATAATACAAAGGTATTAGGATATTGTATAACATTCTCCAATTTAAAAAAATCAAGAGACTACATAAAAATAAAAAAAAATGTATTCTTGTTTCAAATTTTTCCTATAAAAAATGTCTATCTACCTTCGACCGTTCAACGAGTTTTATAACGCGTAAAAGAAAGCTCGAACGAATCGGTGCTTTATTCCGAATAAAAAAAAAGAGGTCTCAGTTGGTATAGCAAAGCGTCGAAGCGCGGCTCGAGATAAATAAGAAAGCGAGCGAAATTCTCATCGTCACCGGGTAAGAATTCTAATTTGCCACGATTCGAAGAGAGTCCGTGTAGTCGGCTACCGCACGTATCTCTCTGTATGCGTAGGATAGAAAACCCTCGCCAGAGACCTCCCGCTGCTCTCTAATGAGAGCGCGGCTCTCGAATTGGTCCACAGGAATGGAATGAATCGTATTATTATATCAAATAGAACTCTTCTTCGCTCAATGGATTCCAATCTGTTTACCGACCGGGCCGGCTACCGCGCTTACCTTCTTGCCTCTTTTGGCTGGCACCGACACACCAATCGCTTCGGTCTCCAGGTAAGAGCGAGAGAGAAAGGGAGACGGAGACAGAGGTAAACAGTAGGGCGGAATGCTGCGAGCATAATGTAAGTGTAATATAGCAATGGTATTTTATTGAAAAGACTCAGCATGAATGAGAGAGCCAAGTGCGAAGAGTCAGGACTTTCTTTGGAATTCTCCATCCCCTTGCGAACTAACGAAAAACGTGCAGTATGCAACCGATGCTTACTGCGCGCCATGATACTTCGTGCCGGCGATCCCTGCTATCCCCTACTTGGAACGGATTGTTACGCGGAATCCCTCTGATTTTGCAAAACCGGTCCAGAAGTGCGCGCACGCGCATCTCTCCTTCTCTCTCGTCAGGTGCGCAAGCTGTGCAAAGGAGTAGCGCAACTTTCAGAGAGACGTATTATATACATGTACCTAATCGAGAGAATTCTCAGGAGAGCGAGAGGTCGCAAAGGGGATCAGTAAATTGTATATGAGTGAACAGAATATATAGAGGAGTAAGAAGTTAGTGGAAGAGGAAAAATTTCATCGGTACCCATCCTCGTCTCTTTCAAATGAAAAAAAAAAACGAAAAGAGCGATTTGAATTTCCCGCCGTTCCTTTTTTTTCAGGAATTTCATTTCCCTATGCCACTTCCTGTTGCGCTCTTCGGTACAAGTATACATCTTGCCAAGCAGACGTGTCTCTTCTCTTTTCAATAGTATCACGACTCGCTCAGCATGCTTTACCATTTTGACGTCGGCGCTGTGCGTCGCGACGGCATCTCACGTCTTTATCCCCTCGGGATGCGTCGCTTGCTTTTTCTTAGGGCACGGGGGGTCCCGACGTAACCGTCACTGGGCGGCGCAGTTTTCAAGGAAGGAAAGCAAATAGATGCATTGTTACTTTGAAGATCTTTGAGGTAGCCGAAGGGAACGGCATGAAAGTACTTAGCGAGTCAAATAGAGGCGTCAGGTTCGTCGGCAGGACGATCGGCAGGGGGTGGTTCGTCCTGATCGGCACAAGAGGACCTCCCACGCGTCTACTGTTTGTACAGGACAACACCTCATCTTGAATAATTGCCGATCCTTTTTTCGGGACTTCTATGAATCACTCGAATACCTTGGAGGTCTTCTTCTTGTCGCTGTCAATGTCTCTGCGTGTTGGTTCGTTGGAAATTCACCCATTTAGAATATTTATGTGAATAGTTACACGCCGTCTGATCACCGGTGGTAATGCTATTAGTGCCGAATATGAAGTCATTATTAATGAGCTAAATTTCCACTTCGATACTTAGCGTAAACAATTACGAGACACGCAGGAGTATGTCTGTGGGATATAT
>JASANN010000517.1:1553276-1636400 GCA_031762395.1 Calameuta pygmaea | reverse complement strand
GGTCGTGGATGTGAGTCTTGACAACATAAACACTGAGTAGCATTAGTATGTGGCGAGCAAACACGCGTGATGTCACAAAGAAGAGTTAGCGCCGTGGCAGCGCTAATAAGTGGGAAGCCGCTTCAAGTACGTCCGGCAAACAGTGCCTCGTTAAACTTAATTGTCGTAAAAAAATGCCGGCGACACCAGAGGCCAGCTTCCTTGGAAGCTGCTTAGAAACTTTCCTCGGAACTCGCGACCGCCGGAACTACGAGTCTGCCCTCTTTGTATGGAGTGCATTTAGCACCGTGAGGCCATAGCCGACGCATAATGGATGAACCGCGGGTGAAAGCCCATCTGCGGCTAAAATCATTCGATCTTGCCTGCATCGAAGATCGGGCATAAATTATCGGCATTGATGCTACGTACGAGTAAACGAGCGTCGCTCGTTTAGGAGATGCCGTAATCACAAAGGATACTTCCGGCGGGGAATGCCGTCCGGGAGGAAGCTGAAGGAAGCTGAAGGAAGCTGGGAATGCCAGTAGATGGAACGATCGGTCGGCTCGCTCTTTCATGACTTTTACGATGAGACGGTAGTGATTTTGAGCCGCGTAGGCATATACGGTGACGTAAATATTTTTCAAAAATATTTGCACTTCGTAGAAAACTAGTTCGGGACAAGCAGATTGACAGGGCTGGCAGATCTCTATTGGACAGTGAAAAAGGAGGTAGATCGGAGGCTTCGGGTCGGATTAACGTGTGGACTCCTGGTGAATCGTACTTTGGGAGAATGTCGGAGCCTTGCTGCATAATGGAACCCATGGTGAGCCAGAGCGAGTTCTTTAGGTTGAAATTGTTCTCCAGTTCTTCCGGTTCCGGATTGCACGGATGGGGGTTGTCCCACTCACCGGGTGATATTCTAAAATAGGATTAAAAATATTGATAATGCCGTCGAAGCAGTATATTGTGATTACGTGTATCGTTATGGAAATTTTGTTCAAACACGTAAAAGTCTCTGTTAAATGGCGTAGGAAATATTTTTGAATTCTTTATTTCGATTTATAATAAACAATGTCGTTACCTTGCTTGAACATAGAGCATGACAGAAACACCTAAATATGCTGTAGCCATGTAAATCCAAACGTTGGGAGATAAGGGTGAGAGAAAGGAGAAAAGGCTTGGCTGCTCTGGATCCGATTTACTGTATAGAATGCTGATACCTAAGATTATAATAAAAAATAAACTCCAATAAGAAATACCCGCATTTAATCAAATACTTTGCTTATTCTTAAACAACTCGCCTAATAGTCTTACCCAAATGCATAAACGGCATAGTGAAGTCGACAACAGATTCTCGTTCATACGTTATCGTAAGATCGCATATGGCGAGGTCAGCGGCCTGCAAGAAAAACAAGGAAGTTAAATGTAGCTATGCATTTGATTTGTGTGTATGGAGATTGTCTTGTATTTATTCAAAAAGCATCTGACATCTCTGCTTATGTCTTACATGGTTCAGTAAGCGTCCGATGAGACCGTCCCATTCGTTTGTTTTTTTATTACGCGACCCGTAGTTTCCGTCAGGTACTAATTCGAAGACATATTGGAACTTGAGATTTTTGGCAATCTTGTCAATAAGGTCAATGCAGTAGCCTTCGTATCTCCCATTCCCAATAACAATTCCACGATCAGATCCATTCTCAACCGGTATTATATATGGCTCACCCTAAAAATCATTTGAAATTATACATGAATGTGTTTGTATTTATAATACACACAGAGGGATACTTACGACTCTTGTAGTGACTTTGAAAACTTTTTGTTCGATACTTTTAATTATATCACCCTCACGATCGCTTTCCGTTCTTGTAAATTGAAGGCCGTCATCTTTGGTCCAAACTCCGGTTTGTACAAAATTTGCAGCTTGATATTCTACTATTGGTAGTTCGAATTCACGATTTCCTTCCTCGTCAAATACCATATATCCGGTTAACAATCCTTCTTTCGATATCTGTACATACGTACGGTAACATTGTCGTATAACAATTAAAAGATTTAATTAAAGTTAGAAATGATAATAAATTATGAAATTTATTACAATCTTTTCAAAGCAAGTTTAAATACACCATAATTTCTTTCCAGGAGAAGCGCTATCTTCAACGTAACATGATGAACGTGCACTCGGTAGCGTATTTTTCTTAACTCGGTTGATAAGAAAGAGCGAAAGTATGAAAAAGTGGTGAGATAAGTGATGCTACATAATTATTTTAACAAGAGGATTTCTTTAGAAGCAAGATAACCTAAATTTCAAGTCAAAGTAACCGTAATTCATACTTTTCACTTAAAATCATCACTCCCTAAGCGAATCTTACCTCGCGCATAATGTTGGTAATGTGGGGACCTGCAGAGTACTTTTCAGTTCCGTTACAAGATAACTGCGGTGGCTCGATTACCATCTGCATGACGCCATCTTGTATTCGTTCGTTCAGTACAGTGAGTGCGTCGTTCAACAGAAAGACAGCATCGTAAAGCAGAGCGGATTCGACCTGTATACATCAAAAGTAGTGGAAAGTATTGCACATTAAATCCTACAGATTAAAGTACAAAATAAATCAATAACTGTCATTTCTAAAGTTGTAAAATTTAGTTCGTACAGGATTCTCATATATAACGGGCCCTATCGCTTCCGTCGTTACTACCAAACAAATTTTTGCTAATCGTTTTCAACAGAGGGTACAGCCTTCCTTTATCGTGTTCCGTAAGTGTCTCTTTCACAGAATAATGGAGCATTAGCTCTATGCGCCGTTTAACGTCTTTGTATAGTCCCGCAATGCAAACTGTGGGGTAAGGCTAATGAAACGAAAATTAAGGGATGCCGTCAGCTGGTAGTAAGTACCGTGTCGTGGGCTGGTACGCAGAATGAGTAAGCCATTGCACGCTCGAAACGGTACCTTTGCCGTACGAGGGGGTTAATGAAGGAATTACATCAAGCGAGCCAAATTCAACTATGCCCGCGTACGAATTGAGCTCTTCCTCGATGACGTTCGACATGAAACGCGTTGGAGATTATTCGATGAGAATTCGATTGTCCTTCATTTCTAATACACGTTTAAACGGTATTACGAAAAAAAAAAAAAAAAAATTGTAGAATAATCGCAGATGTTTTACCATAATATATTTGAATTAATGTAATAAAATCGTAATACTGTTACAAAACGCTTTTAAGGTTACACGTGGCTTTGCAATTTCACCCTACCCAATGGGGTTTAAGTGTTTGGATCATTGAAAGGGTTTTAAACAGTTATGAATTCCCACGTGAAACATCAAAGTTTCAAAAAAAATACTTCGGATAATATTCTGAGTAGCTGTCTTTGTAAATGCTAGTACACGCGAAACAATGTAACGAATTAATGAAGTTTTGGGTTCTTAGTATCGCATAGTTGGCAACAATTGATACTGTAATATCATATTGTAGAAACGTAAGGAACTTTTTATACTCTCAAGAGAGAGATTTGACCTTTCGTAACGCACCGAATTTTAGCAGTTAGAAAATCTCCCGTCGATGTTCGCGATAGGTACGTAGGTTCAGGTGTGTTCAGCCGCGACGGTTAAATCGAGCGGGATATCCTTGAGGTACTTTCAATTGGGGTTAGTTGAGATACGAGATAGGACTCCGGAGAGCCGTATTGGAAGGATAACGATTTGATATTTTATGATAACAAACGACAAGCGGTTTTGGGTGAACATGAGTGTAACAAGATGGCTGTATAAACTGAGGCAATAAGATTTAATTAAATGATTAATAATTACCTGCATATCGAATTTAAGGCTCGTAGAAACGTCCTTAGCGTTTTCTGTAAGTAATTCAAATCCTGTTATATTACTCCTGGAGTGATTAAGCGCCCTCTGAAAAGGCAGTCTCCGCATATCCTGCAAGATAGAGATTGTGTCATATATTATTAATACTGTCAATTCCACATGTGAAAATATGTATTCGTCGGCGAACGTGCCAAGCCGATTTTATTGTATACGTTCATTTATTCGTGATATTTCCTACGCGTCCGAGCTGTCGCATCTCCCGCGGACACTCGGACTTGACAATTTATGAAGGCGTCTCTGAGCTTTCTTGCGTAACGTTATTAAATTTTTATCGAAAACGAAGTCAGGTTAGTGACGTTGATAAGGGTCTGCATTTTTTGGGGTTGTAAATAGCCGCGTAACATCTTTTCGGTGAAATTAATCCCAGACTTGAAAGGACGTATAAAATGTTACTTTGTATATATTATTTCTTTGCGATATGGATATACTAATTTTCCATCTAATTATCCGGGACAGTACTATTTCTTGATTACACGAATAACAATGATGTAATTTTTATATTTTTTTACTGTCCCTATCCTCTATCCAGATTAAATTCCTTGGTATATTAGATGAATTATTCTATATGATACATATACATGTAATAAGATTATTAAATATTATATAAATCTTTTTACCAGTTCCGCTACGATGCTATACAGGTAATCCATATTTGGCCTTATTTCTTTCAGATTCGCAAAGACAGTGTATATACTCTCGAAATTGATGCTCAGCAGGACACAGGTTTGTGACTTTATAACGTCCTTTAGCAGAGGTCGATAATCGGGTTCACCGAGTTCACGGACGTTCACTGCCATGACATCTGGTTCTTGTAACGACAAAACGTGCTGAATGCGAGTCAGTGCATCACTGGTTTCGTAGATGGCCGTTAATCGTTTCCACTTCATAGCTTTAACCAGGTCAGCAATAGCCTGAGAGGATTAAAAGGTCATCAGGTTTATATTCCGCCAAAGTAATTTCCCACCGAGAAACGAATGAGTTATGAGAAAAGGAGGTTAAAGCAAATATGCGGAGTTCCAATAGGGGCTTAAGGATCGATTGACGAGTTACTATCTACTTCGATCGCAAAGTCTCGTTTTTACAGATAATTGCAACGATTTCAAGTAATTTCGCGAGTATTTTCAATACCCGTTTTAATTATTCTTTTGACATTTCTTAAAAATTCTAACCAAATCGAGTCGGTTTGATTAATGTAATTAGGTACTTTACGTTCGGCAAAGGATTTGTCTCTCTGTGGAATTCGATGATTCGGAACGAAGGCCCGATTGAAAATGGTTGGCAAAGAAAAATTCGAGTTTACATAGTAGGTATTACCCAACCTATTTTACCTACAATATTACTGTAGTATAGTACGAGGTCAGATGCGGCTTTTCCTACTCATAGAATTTTCCACGAGAGACAGCTATTGCATGGAGCGATGCACGTTACATAATATTAAAGGCGATCTTGAGGAATGAGTTTTTTGATAAATTTTAAAAAAATGAGATATTTTTCAGGGGTTGAAAATCCAAGTGGATTGCGTGCGTTAACGAAATCCAATGAGATTACACTAATGGGTGAAGCATCAGGAAAGTCCTTATCTTGCCGATCGTGAAAATTAAGACGTCGTTAAGCGAGTCTCAAGGACGACCAAGAGGCCAATCAGATCGGTTAATTCGACACTGTGAATCAAGCTTGAGTTATTAGCGGAGCTTTATTGACGAAAGTTCGACAATAAAAAGTTACGGTTGGCCCAATATTCCCACCCTTGCCACTTAAAGGAAAGTCTTAGTGCCGTCGCGACGGCGACCTTCCACTTGGACCCAGCGCCACCCAACTTGGAATGAGAACAATTTGACGATTGGCGTCAATGTCCTATTCGTCGCCCCTGTTACGCAGATACTTAATAAACAGTCAATATTCAGGATTTTAATGACGAATAAGAAGAGACTTCCCAGGAGGAAGTTTTCTCGAGGGAGCCAACCGGAATAAGCTTCCGACTTTTGCGGGCATAGAATGAACTTCATCTTGTTCGGAGATGCTTGCGAAATATTTCAAGAACTACGTGGTCCCGTCTTTCATGGTCGAAAGAGTATCAATACAGAGCTCCTGAAGAATTCTTGGAGATTTCATAAGTAGGCGGGCGCCTGCCGTTTCCCGTTAACCGTATTATCAGTGGACAACAATATACTTGAATAAACTAGAAGGCAGAGAAGCCTTCTTTTCGACTTCTCTACGTTTTTCTAATTTTTTCTTTTCTTTTCCTTCACCTTTTAATTTATTTTATTCAGAACTCCCGAGCGGGGCAAATAAATAAAATATAGATACACGAAATTCCTCTTAGAGTGGGAATGGCAGGACTCGCTGGAGATAAAATGGGATTATTGTAGACTGGAATGGGGGTACACGTGTGCCACTGTGTTATTCTACATATGACTAGGAAATAGTTTTCCTCTCTTCGTCTATGTATACCCGCGTATGTGGATCCGTAAGTAACTATGTATATACTCCCAGTACATATAAATATATCGTGTTAGTATATTATATACATGTACATATTGGTATGCGCTATGGCCAAATTGCATCAAGGCAGGCATTAAAGTGTCGCTGCTTTCGAGATGCAGTTTCGTTTTTTTCATTACACTGTATATCGGTTTATCGTTTTAACGACCTGGGTGAAATCGGATGTTGAGGATATATTCTGGACCTCAATCTGGAATTACTAGAGCCGGTAATCGATTTGAGCTTACTTGGATGACGTCTTTGCTGTTGGGGTAGACGTTGATGCCTGTGGGTGGGTAAATAGACTCTTCGGGCGGGATCCAGATGAAATCTATGTGAGGTACGTCGAAAGTCGCCGCGATGCTGGAAACGATGCCACGAGTGTGTGGACTCGTCGGGCCAAAAATCGCCGCCACGCCCTCTTCGATCAGCTCGCGGGCTGCGTTGAAAATAAAGACAAAAAATAATTAAGTGAACGATGAGCGGAAAGTTTGGGAAATTGGCAAGACTCTCTTAAGCAGTTAAGGTATTCCCAGGGCGGAAGTTCATTTTTTTGTGGATGCCCAAGCGGGCTCCCTAATATTCTCGAGCATATAAAGTTGTACCGCGATGGAACGATTTTAGATTTTTATTAAACTCTGTGATGCATAAAGCATACGAAATTTAGAATTTTTATATAATTTTGTAATTTTCGATCGTGAAAAACTTCGGTAGCTCGAATCCTTTTAAGTGCGGTGCTTAATCTCTGATATCCGTTGGTCTCAATTCACATTTTAGATTTTAGATTTGAAGATATGAAAAATATGCGATTGAAACGCGCAAAGGACATTTTTTCTATATATCTCTGTACTGATGTTTAATTTTTTTTTGTAAGTAACAATTTATTATTAAATACTTCGTAACCGAGTCTGAGATTTTTTTAACGCGACGCTACCTGATGAAATTGTTATATGGTAACAAATTATTAATTTCTGAAGAGTGTCGTCTTACGCTCGGAATACCTTAAAAGGTAGGGGATGATAAACGAGGGCGATTGAGAACGAGATGCTGAAGGAGATTGACTATGAGGTAGGAGATCACGAAGAAGTAAGGAATGCTATTTAGTTTTTTAGGAAATTTGCAGATCCCTTGTTCTAATAAAATTTATAGAATTTTCTCTCAAGGCACGGAGCATTTTTTTTAGCATCATTATACGTGCTGCATAACTTTTCAGAATTAATAATATTTCCAAAAAATTCCGTATCCTGTCCGTAAATTTAGCGAATATTTCATTATTATTATTTCAGATAAAATTCACATCGTCCCTGCGAAAAAAAATTAATTTCATTCGAAACCTAATGGTATACTTAACCACGATCAGAAACCACTTCCATTGTTATATAAACATTAATTAATTAGCAATATCGTCCATCCATATCAATTTTGCACTTTAATGCACTCCGCTTGGCATATGCATATATATATTTTTTCTTTTAAACACCGAATAAAAATAAAGTTTTCATTTTCCCATAATCTCTAATTACGTGAAACTCACTAGCCGTTTGCGTGGAAAAGCTATCAGTGCGACTGGATATCCATTTGATGATTACTTCGTACTCGAAAGTAGGTGCTTTACTGTCGTACTTGATTTGATCGATTGCATAAAGAAAGACAGTCTGGTGCTCCTCATCTCCATCGTGAAAGATAGCTCCTGCAAAAAATCAATAAATAATGGTATTAAAATCGACAAATCCATATACCCAATTAACCGTACATCAAATTTCGAAAATTATTATTAAAGCTAATGAACAATCCAATAACGTTTTAAGATCTCGTTCAGCAAGATAATTATTTAAATTTCAGCACCATTTTAATTAGCGTCGTTCATTATCAAGCGACAGATTGAAAATTCACACATGCCAATTTGTCGCGATAAATACAACCATATATTATAAAATGGACGTATATATTCATATGATATATGGTTGATAAAAGAGATATATATCTCAATCCGTAGATGCTAAAGGCATAACGTATGTTAATATTCCTTATAACTTCGTACTTGGGAGTGTGGATTTACCATAACCGGGCAAGCTGTTCAACTAGTGTCCCATAGAAACTAACTTGCATACGATTTAGTCAGTTTAAACTAAGCAATCCCTGAGCCCTGGCCGATTAGGATTACGCCAGGGTCGTGCAGTTGCAGCTTGCGCACGTTACATTCTCGGAGCAAGAGATAAAGTCGGATGAATTTCGATTAAAGGTCTTGGAGAATTCGAAATTGAGATTTCAGAAAATTCAAATAGTTTCGAGTGTCCTGTCGAAAACGATCTGAACGTGTCTGATTGATTTAATAAAATTTTCGCGTATTATTTTTCTCTCATTTCAAGTCTTCTTCTTCCTTTTACTATAGCTACAGCGCATCGGCCTCGTATTTTACGTAGGAGTCCTACCGTCGTAA
This sequence comes from Calameuta pygmaea, assembly GCA_031762395.1. Classification (NCBI taxonomy): domain Eukaryota; kingdom Metazoa; phylum Arthropoda; class Insecta; order Hymenoptera; family Cephidae; genus Calameuta; species Calameuta pygmaea. The sequence continues at coordinate 1,627,624 of JASANN010000517.1, read as the reverse complement.
AAAGCCCATAAGTCCGTGAAGTCCACGTTAACTATTGCCGTTTCACAGCATTGTAAACCCGTCACATCGCAAATCACACTTTGTTTCATCGTATATTTATTGTCCCAAACGCAGTGGCGCAGTTGCGGCCTATATGCTCGCCTATTGCTTCTGCAGTTCCAGTAACTTGCGCAGCTGTAACGTTCACCTGAAAATCCAGCACTCCCGCGTATAATCGCGTATAAATTGTAATTATTTCGCCTCGTGAATTATGAGTTTTGTCTGCCGATGGAGTTTAGTCGGGTAAATTATTACGAGTTTCCGAGCTTTTCAGGAACATCCTATCAGCACGTGTGTGTGAACATATGCATACGTAGCTCTGGGTACGGAGTATTATATTCGTTCTTAAAATTATGCAAGATTTTACGCATAAGTATGTAACGGGTGGCACAATGTTTATTCATTTTTTAATCGTATAGCTTCCCGTAACGAAGGGTTAAAAATTACTTTAGATCGGATGCTGACGTCACATGTGTGGATTAAAAAATTCGCGAACCGATTTCATTTTGGCGAATTCCCTAAAAAATATTCGTTTTCGAGTGAGCAATTTCCATAATACAAATTGGCCGGGTGGAAATTTCGGGGCATTTCATTTGGCAGTATTACTATGAGGGTACAGCTCAATCTTCTTCTCATCTTCATCCTCATCCCCTGGATCTCCTGTTATCTATCTTTCTCAGTCTATCCTTTTCTTCTGATACCGCTGCTCCTCCTCTTTCTCCTCATCCAAAGTCTGCTCCCCGGAGTACAAGGCTTAAGGATTCAAAACGCGTCGTAGAGTAGAGGTGGAGAAACTGCTAATTACGAGGAGCGATGAAGCAGCGAACTCTTTATCACGCCGATGAGTCGTATATCGATCAGAGAACCTGTTGATTACTTAGAGCATCCATTTCACTAATTGATAACAGTATCGTTGTATTTTTATATCCATCTTATGCATAACAATCGACTATAATATATTTGAGTCAAATGAAAAGTATTAAAATTAAACATTTTCATTGTCATTAATTACGTTTTTTTTTTATGTTTTACGAATTCCCGTAATCTTGATCCCGAAGGAATTAATTCATTCAAAAATTTCAACGTCGATATCGATAATCTTCTTCTTGTAAAAATAACACGGCTATGGAGTTCAAAATCGACGATGCCACTATTTAAATCATATATGTACAGGCATTGGCTTTTTTATAATTCCCGTAATCTTGATCCCGAAGGAATTAATTCATTCAACAATTTCAACGTCGATATCGATAATCTTCTTCTTGTAAAAATAACACGACTATGGAGTTCAAAATCGAAGCTGCAACTATTTACATCATATATGTACAGACATTGGCTATCGCGTGTTACCGTAAGACGCGCAGCATCTTCAGTCCGGAATAAGTGAGTTTTAGCAATTTTCAAATGCGCCTTGACGCTTCTTCCTTATCAAAAGTTCGAAGATGCGTGCGCTTGACAGCCACCGTGAGATCCGAGAACTTCTATTGAGTTTATACGAATAAATCGTAAATTGATGTAGATCGTCGAAAAAGTGCGACATTCAATGACTCAAGTCTACGGACTGTAGGACTGCCTATTTTATACAATTTTATAAAAGCATAGACAATATCCATAAAATCATAAGAATCCTATACTATATATAACTATTCACTTTTATTGTATCTTTATTACCATGCGATAAGAATCTGCTCTAAATATATCTGATGTCTCATCCGAGTCTTCTGTTATTTAATGTTGCAGTGTATCGGGGTCGACTCGATTTCTTATTATGTCTGCTTGTCGTTGACATCTAGTGCAGCAAAGTGGGTCAAAACAAGTCAAAGGGTAGTCGAGCAGACAGGAGCAGAGATCAGTCTAACTCAACGCTGACTCTGACTACTGGTATCGTTTGTCTGCCACCACAAGATAGTACAGATGAATCTATCATTGATGCGATCACTGTGGCTGCTGTCTCACGGGTTAATCGATCAGCAATGTTTACTTCAATGAAGTATCACGTGCCAGCAGGTACGTAAGAATTTACACGAGTATCGCCAAAAATTCAACCTAACGTGATTTACTTGTTCTGCCAAAAGGAACCTATACATCTTAAAGAACTTCTCATGTGTTTGGAACAAAAGAAGTTTCCATCTGTAAACTCTTCAGTAACTCTGGAATACGATCTTATGGAATCGTAAGGACCTGTGGGACCTCCACCTGGATATTATGACGCACAGGAGCATATTGGACGTGGACTTTCTGGTCTGTTGCAATCAATATATCCCATTCGTTGGTATAACGTTAGTAAACATTGCTTCGGATCATTCGACCTGACCTATCTCAATCTCCAATGAGTGAACGATCTTTAAATATAGATTAAAGTAATAAATAATACTTTCTGCGCATTTCCGTAGATTTTCTCTATCAATAAATGGACATTGCCATCGGCTCAATGCCTCTCGTTTTCTGTGAATGAACCAGACTGTTTGTTATCCTGACGTCACGTTCGCTAAAAATGCTTCTTGGCTAGAAATAAAATAATATATATCAACATAGCTTTCGGTTGAGCTCTCGTGGCCCACCTGCCTGAGAATGTCGTATTGGTATACATTTGGCAATTTACCAAAATGCTCGTAGGCTAATTATACTCTCGATGAGCAGCATTGTTTGTAATTAGACGCTGCATATATCCTTATTAAGCCACCTGAGGAAGACCTCGTCGACAAAGAGAATAAAACTCTCACCGAACGATTCCCTTTTGTTAATCGTAGAAGCAGGGGTCCCTTTATGAGATATCGTATTACTCGGATTCTTTTCTCGTTGACCCAACGACTCATTAGGCACATATCGGAATTCTCTTTGTGATCGATACCATCCGGTATTCTCGAAATTTATCGCACCACGAGTTCCCGTAGGCAGCAGTCCCTACAGTAATTCTGTATATAATTCGAGTTGAAGTGGCTGATTTGTTGCCGCAACTGCAGTTAAATTGTTACCGTGACTCGTAGAGTTCTGCGCATGCTCAGTGCAGTTCCGTTTATACGGCTATGCATCTTCCAGCTCGCGGTTTACTTCAAGTTCGGTCAGACTCGCCGGCAACAAACTTTCCTTTGATCTTAGAGCGTGAATTTATTGTAGTTCTCCCATACCGCGATGTGAATTATCTCACCACCGTTACCTTGGATATTGTTCAATTTCGACCAAGTGTCGTAAAAAGCGCATCTTATCAATTTTATTTTATCGCTACTTAACACTGACCTACATAATTAATACTCGTATATATCGACTAACCGAGAATATTCTCCGAGCCCTTTATACTCTTGATTTATAAGATCCTAGGGATACGTCCAATACCATTTTAGGCTCTACACGAAATCACAATATTTTTATAGCTCTGTGGGACTGCCTTGATTTCACGTTCAGCCCCGGTTGCGTCACTCACTTAGCTAAGCAGCGCTATCCGTTTGCTGAGTTGAAAACTTGGTAATACACCATCGTTCACAGGGAAGAAGGGACAACGAGGAAGAAAGAGGAAGGAAGGAAGGAAGGAAGGAAGCCAAGTAGATACAGAGTTGACGTCGACAGACACTGGATAAAGTGACGGGGAGAGAAACCGAGCCAGCGTCGCTTATCTAGCCACTTAATGAACCCGTGGTGGCCTTGCAGACTTCGCATCCAAGCTGAACAATAATTATGCGAACAAAGCTGCGTTATTCTTGAACAACAATAACATCTTGGTTTCAGTTGGCCGACAGTGCCGGCGGTGATGCGATATGTTCCAGGACTCCGCATCTCTCTTACTCTTCGACCCATGGATCCCCCCATGTGTAATCGAGCGTTCAGCAATCTATCGTTTCCGATTGATTTCTCTATCGGATGATCATTGCCGTGAAGGATTCTTAATGGTACCACTGCATCGTCTGTACCAGACCCAGAGAGCGTTTCTCTTCTCAAATCGATGGATGGGATAACTTATTTCATCCCTTGGATTAACTCGCGCCGGGGATAGCTCCAAGGGCTGTTAGAGTCCACCGTAGAATTTGGTTATATTATAAATGAAAAGGGCGAAAAGTAAGCGGGTGCAAAGGTATTTCGAGAGGTTAAAAAGGAGGGGCTCTGTACTTTAGTGCTACTCGAGTAATATTATGCAAGGCGGGGAAGGAACTGTAGAAACATTACTTGCTCCCTTTCGCGGCATTGTCGAGCGCGACTGCTCGCAAACAAAATTTACATAAGACTGTTAATAGCGGAGTTAATGAAGGTTTGGGAGGGGAGGGTGAAATTATAGTATGCCTACGGTGCACCGTTCTTATTTTACCCTTAAGGATACTTTGCTCTCTTGCTGTATAAGGGATGGTACTGCTGACGTCATTGACACTCTTTGTATACATAAGTATACCTGCTGCTGTAATATTGCAGTTGACGCGTAAGATTGCATCTTTAGTGTTTCTTCCCGTCTTTGCGCAATCTGTCGGCGGCTTAGCTCGACAGATATAGGGTTTAAGGAGCGAATTAAATTTTATCATAAGTTTTGAATTAATGCGTACAATCTCTGCACAAGGAAAATATTATACGTTTTCCTTACACCTTAGGGTATATTGTGACTATTAATATCGACAAAGTAATTTCGCCCTTCCTCTATTTGCTGTACGTTGGTTACATTGTAAAGTGTGGGAAGTGAGGGTTTTGGCTTTACTATTGCAGTAACCCATTGTATTTCATGACTTTGTATATACATATGTATATTTCATCTCTTGATGGAACGGTTTAGGGATATTGAGGGTAATTTCAACAGGGTTAATTCTTTTTGATCCTAACCAACTCGTACTACGTCACGGTTCGGCATATCTGTATAATATACTGTATTTTACGTGAAAGTATCAAATCCAGTGTCGACCATTGAGCTTTGGCAGATGTTTTTTTTAAAATGGAGAAAATTTTATTTATCGAATCGAGTGGGTTAAATCCAATGCGTGGTAGATTCGAACACGTTTTCATCTTTGCGTTTTTTCTTTTATATTTCAATTGGGTACAGTATCTGCGAATTATTGATTTTAATATCGGTCAAAATCGAATGCACTGGCTACGAGACTGAAGTTTTAATTATTTGAAGAGAATTCGTGCTTGTAATTTAATTTAAATTAATAAAAAGATAAATTACATCTGTAGCAAGATAAATGTTGTGACGTGATTTTTCGACTCACGATCACAAGTCGATTCCAGCTACCGATTCAGATAACGTTCTCGCTTTTTGGTTCCCTTCGAATCGTCACTTTGCTCAGAAGCTGCGCTTTCGGGTTTATTCGTACAGTTACGCCAATGCTCTAAAAAAGATTTCGTATTGTTTGGTTGAGGTCGAGGTGCTCGAATCTGCCGTGAAGACGTACCGGGTTGTCCGGCAGAGGAGATGACCCGACGGAGACGTCTCGACGGGCCGACAGAGGTCCGGATGAGATACCGGCGCCCCGCTGGAGGGACGCAAAGGGTTGCGGAGTGGGCAGTGGAGTTTGTTAGGGTTAAGGGCGGCGGAGGAATCTCTTGACTCGAGTTATGGTTGATGTGCCCAGCTGTCCGCCGATGCCCTGGGGAAGCGGCTGTGTAGGATCTCCAGGAGTCACGTACCGATTCAGTATGGAACGCTCTCGATTTAGTTTAAAGGGACGACTCCAGGGAAAGGATAAGAGTTATCGGCTATAAGGATCCAATCAGAATGATTAGCTGCAGAATTTGACTATTGCGAATTGACTGCTTTAGGGCAGTGTGTCTTCGGACGCCAATCGAGGTGCCTCGAGGTAGCTCGTGCTCCTGCGCTATTGGTTCATACTTTGTCTGGGCGTGAAAAATGTTACGATCAATTTTGACGAGTATCGAAGTGCCAATCCAACCAATGCAACCGTCGGTGTTAATTATAGGAGCCATTCATTTCCCAATTAATAAAAACCATCCCTTCCCACCTCTTTGCTTGTTTGTTTTTAATTAACTCTACCGATGGTACGCAGTCGATTCTTCACCGATCGTAGTACAGGTCCTCTCAGCCCTTCCGAAGACGGTACCATCCTCGTAAAACTTGGCATTCGCGCCACGTGTAGCGAACCCACTTTTCTCGCACAGTCTAGTAAACGGACGCGCCCGCCATTCATTCGGAATTCCTATTAACGGATGCGCGTGGGCATCCGTCGCGACCAGAGCAGCCTACTCGTATACTATATTCAACATCACGCCATGACGTAACCTATTGGACCCGACTATTATTTCCAAGGATTAGATGAAAATCCACTGAAAACCGTCTGTCATCGAAAATACATGTGTGGTACAGAGGTCATTCCGGTTTGTTCAGGAAGTTGGAAAATACAGCGGAAATGATGAAAAACTCGAAGAATAAAACTGTTTGCAGATTCCCCATAGAAGCTGGTAGGTATACGGAGAAATAGCGGGAAATGATTCGTGTAGCAGTGCATATCCGGCGCTGCAGAACCAAAACGTTATGCTTGCGCCAAATATGGTAGTAGGAAAGTCGATTTCCGAAAAGTATCGACAATTCCATATCTCCTCGTGAAATAGCCATTTCGATTGGAATGTTCGAGAAACATAGTATTACACCGTGTACGATACAGAAATGTAAATTGACATAGCGTAACCAGCGATGGACTGTATAAATATATATATATATATATATATATATATATATATATATATCTGTATTTATTTCCTCTATAACATCGATGAGCAATTGTATTGCTATTGGGATGTAATGAGTTTCTTTATTATTCAATACTGCACGAGAGGCAATTCCACTGTACGTACAGTTATCTTGAGAATATCGCAAAACGGCAGGGGTGAATTTCTGTGCGCTGAAGGTAGTTTAATTAAACTTATAATTATTATCTGCTCCGAAGCAAAGTTCAGTTTGGTAGTGCTATTATTAAATTTGTTGAGTCTGAAATTGTAACAGCCAGCGAAACGCTGCTCGACATTTTCTAAGGGTAATATGGCCTAGTGTAATTTAATCTTGTGCTCTGTTGTTATTGTTGTGCGATTTTGTGCAGTGTCCAAATAGGGTGCTGTCGAGCGATGAATACACCGTGATTGAGCCAATCGTATAGTTATTCATTATGAGACGTTGCCATAACGAGCGTACAGTATCGGAAAATTATCTTTGACCCACGCAATCAATGTCTTAGCTATTTGATAACGTATTTCATTAAGTATGCATCAGATAATACGCGTGCAAATATTGACTTTGAATTTTATTTTATATTTTTCATTGCTCTTGGACAGATAGCGAGATCTTCCTCAAAGCCAATTTTCCTGCTGGTCCAGCCAATTCCGGTTTCCGTAGTGTGCTTTCTGAGATCTTATGGGATTTCGCTAGTCAAAGGGAAAATTTGATTCTCGGGAATTCCTTGAGAAAAATATTACCGGGTTTCGGAGTGGTATCGATTTTCATTATAATTTGTCAATGACAATTGTCATAGGGCTTCTGAGGATTTTGATTTTTCGTGTATACCTGCGAAGGTACGTTTTTAAAATTAATGAGGATCGTACGGATAGGGTCATGTGCTTGTACCCATACGACTTTTAATATGCCTTTTTTACTTCAAGAGCTGGCTAATATGACCATACTGAATGGCGAAATCCTTATTTTTAGATTGCGTATGTAGAACGAGGGTCCAAGCTAGATTATTAGATGATTTTACCCTGCTCGAGTATACGAAGAAATTGAAAAGAAAAAATATTGATCGCTTGGTGAATATCGTCGAGAAACTTTTCCAAATTGCTCCAATCCACTAACCACTGAACTGACGTTAATTCCCATGAAACTCACTTTCGCCATTTTCCAGAAGTGTAGCTAAACAAATCATGTGGTTTCCGGTCGCAACTCTGTGTCGTTCGTAAATGGTGACAAGTGCACAAGCCTGGGTATTTCTAACGTTGGCACTCGGGCGGAGATCATATTCGAAATTGTAGGTCAGGGGTAACCTGATAAAGTGTATTGTAAAATAAACAGGTCACGAGCGAGTTGTAAGAAATTTTTTTTTCTAAATTTCTATTCTCTCGGAACGGTTAGATCGTAAATATTAAATATTTGTCTTATTCCTCTGATAATTTTCTTTTCACTTGTAAATCTCTCCTTTACTCTCAAATCTTTCGCTCTGATTTATTACCTGTAAAATTATAAGTGCTGACCTGAGATGTGGATTGCATATACGATCCGAGCTTAAAGTCCATCAAAACTCCAGGATTGGCATGAATTGCCTGTAAGACTTTTTCCAGTCTCCCAGGAATCCCGTACGCGGCGCTAGTGTCATTATCACGAAGTAGTCCAGTGGCTACGTAAGTTTTCCATGTATTTCGATATTCCTCCCGTACCGAATGCTACGGAACAACGTCGTTGACGTACAATGCATAGAGATCGACTGTCTTGCCCACGTAGCGGACATTTTCTATACAAAACATGCTAAGTCCATTGACACGTAAGGGAGCTATGCTCAGAATAAAAGACGTGGGTGCTTCCACATTCACGCGCCCGTTCTTCGGCTAAATCATTCTTCTTTTTCTTCCTCATGGGCAACGTGCCGAACGTTAATGGACTTCGTGAATATAGACTCAAAGGCCTGATGTCTTTGGTGCGATTTGCTCGCCGACCATGACTTCGCCGCCGTTACGCAAGCCTTATCCTCGGACGCTTTCACCTTTTCAGAATAGCTTCGGTATTTCTCGAGGTTCCCTAGAGAGAAAAAAAAAATACTAGTTTCTCGCCCTTGCGTGAGAAAACGAATAAAGTAAAATCGACTTTCGCAACGTTTCAAGTCACATCCAACCACGACGACCATTCGAGTTTTAAAACTAGAGAAGCTCACGGCAATACGCGTTTCAGCTATTGTCCCTATAAAACAAAATGACACGTGCGCGTCGATAAAGTTTCTCACAAACGGTCTAAAGAATGCCGCGCGTATATTCGCGAAGATTCGCAAAGGCATTTAGCAAGTCTACTTACGTATATCTTATACGTGAGCTACCTTATAGAGAGTGGGAATCATTTTCATGAAACCCACCCGTTCCCCGTTAAATATTTGGGTTATTTTCATAAGAGCTGTTTACCCAGAGAAAAGAATGACAAATGTCTACACAATTCTCTGCTGGGCTGCTAGTCTCGCGGCAAGAAGGGAACAAGAGAAACCGCGAGCGAGCGCCTTGTATAATACGTCAATAAAGACTCCGTAGTTCGTCCTCATCGCAGACGTCGCGGTAGTACGCGACCAAGCGTACAAGAACGAAGATATGCAGACGCATAAAGAAAGTTCACTCGAGTAAATAGAACACCTCGATTTTTATAATATCAACGTCTGTCACGTTGTGTTCCTGAAAAACCCTGAGTAGCGATTATGTCCTCGAAGCCTCTATGGAAGCGTGCAGCGGGTGCTTTTTTTTGGGGTTGGCTTGGATATCTGTTTACTGTCTGTGCCATAGCGCTCAGGTTATACATGTATACGAGCTGCAGATGGGAATGGCGAACGTAGGAAGAAACGCTAAGAATCCCTCGTGGAAATGGAACGAGACTAGGTTAGAGGGGGTCTCCCTTGCGAAATGTGCGATTTTCGTGACGGAAACGGCGTCTCCGCGTCTACTTCGTTTGATCTATGCACGCCTCTTTGCTGGACCGATGGCATTATCCTCCCTGAGATAAATGTGTACTCCATTAAGCTGCGTTCGCAACGTTTTCACGTACCGATCTTCATGGGCAATGGGACTCCTTGGTTGTAGGGTAGCCAGCACGCCAGGGCGATAAAGAAAATCACGTGGAGCGGACCCATGGCTTTTTTTTTCTTCGTATGACGTTATTCTCTGAAATGATAATAAAAGATAATGTTATTTCGATTTATTTCTATAGATTATTTTTAATGTTAACTTGCGTCATCGGTTACTAAGTTTTTCTGCTGGCTCTTTTATGTGGGTATCGCTTATACAGGGGTGTCACTGGTTATCTACTGCCGCGGAACGATCGATATCTAATCAAGTTGCCTCTTGACGCTTTCGAAAGATTGGTTAATTTGTTTATCAGGGGGTGTGCTCGTTTAACGGCAGCTTCCGGCGCTTTCCAATTACATCGCGCTGTACCCGACGTCGCTGCACCCGGCCTCTATTAACGGGGGGATGGTCGTTTTAACGGTTGGAAATGGAAGTGCGCACAATCGCGATGTGTTTCGAGCACGTGTCCCAATTAATCCACGTCCTAATTAGCGGCATAATGGCTGCGGCCTATATTGTTGGAACTTTGCTATAACTTTGAGGCACTGGCTAAAAGTAGAATTTACTTTGCGTGTCGGTAAGCTATCCTAATTAAATAACGAGGGATTGCATAAAAATGCAGAGGCTAACGGGTTTCGTAGGCTTGGGTAATGCTATTTACGACAGATAACAATGTACATGTCTCGAATAAATGTGTACGTAGGAGTGAAAAAAATTACAAGCCAGTCGTGACATCAAAATTGATATGCATACTACGATAAAAGTTTATATCGAAGGAGGTGTACATATATTTTTTTTCAAAATTTAACTTTTAATTAAAGTGTGTGCATTTTCGAGTTTTTTTTTTAATCTTTGACGGGTAGTACGTCAAACAAAGGGGGCCGACCACGTGCCTTATTTTTCTTACACGTGTTCCGACATGGTAGACCGATTAGATCTGCGAACGGGAATTTCGCATTTTTCCGATTAAATTCCACGGTTATTGCCGTGGTATATAATTTAATGGCGGTATCAAGTGGCCGACAAAGGATATTAACGTGAAAAGTGGCAGCGAGCGTGCTTTTAATATATCTTCATAAATTTTACCAAGAAGAAATTTTACCTTTTTTTCTAAATATATCCCTATAATACCTACACCGTATCTTGTGGTATCAATACTAAAATTTGTTATTTTCGTTAATTTTTTCGAAATTTTTTCATTTTTTAACACGACCTCCATCATGAGATTTAATGTAACCCGTTGACTCAAAAGATACCAATATCGTTTCTGGTATTGTTCAATGCGTGTAAAATTGATCTTGAATCAAATCAATTCCCAATGGTGGATTTCTGCGATTTGTGGACCGCAAAATAATTGGATTACAGATGATGGCGCAAGGCAAATCACCCGATTAATTGGGAATACAAGGTAATTATAGGACTTCAATGGACACAGTATCGTTAGACAACGTAATTTACGTCATAGCGCATAATCGTTAAGAGCCACACGAGGAAAATGCTGCTCGCAAAACAAGTAGTCATAGGTGAAGTTACGATATTGCACCAAACGAGTGCCTGTTCAAGGTGCGAGTAACATGCACAAGCCAAATGGCAAATTTTATCATAGTGAAATTTCATAGCGGCTGAAAGCTTTATAGAACGTTAAAAGCCCCGTGAATGATTGATAAACAAATGTTTATGGACTGTCCGAAAGTTTGATAGAGAACGGTAATCGAACAGCCGTTGACTTGAGTGAGTTCGTCGATAAATATTGGATTATGTTTAACGCGAGAAACACGAAAAAAAATTATGTGACGTAAAAAAAAAAATCGACAAATAATTCACTGTACAAAGTCATTTGGCATTTTGACGTGAGACGGAATAATATGATTTATCAATCTTGCGCATATAGAAAACGAAAAACCTTCGTACCTAACAAAGCTCCATAGATCCAAGCTGTACGGTACAGTCCCAGATACAAATTTCGAGTGAATCGTTCCTAAGCGACGCGAGTGACACGATCGGCAGATTTGCAAAGCTCGTCAATCAATTCGATGCTAATTTTCTTAATTTCGGTTTAATACCTAAGCAAAGCTCGTGTAACGATTGACTTTGATCCGTAACGTGTCCTAAATAGAAGCTGTTCCTCCGTAACGAATAAATTCCAATCGATATTTCATTTAGGCAGACTTTTAAAGTGGTCCATCGCTCAGCTGTATCGATAGCCAGAAAAAAATTTGAAAGATTCTCGCTTTTCCTTAAAGGATATTTGCAACCGGTCTTTTAATCCCAGCATAAGACCGATAATACTCTTCCCCGTTTAGTGGGATCGTAACGCGTCGGGATGTCGTTTACTCATTCTTAGCTCCGATACCATACTAGAGGATGGTACCAGCATCCCTTATACAGGAGAGTGATCGGACAACATATTTGACATCCATATGGGGCCAAAAAAGATTCTTCGTCAGTTGGTATCATGCGTGACCTCAACCTTTTTTTTCCACCAAGAGGCACGAGGTCACGCGGATCAAATCAATTTTCTAGTAATTACAGCCGAAGCCCCGATAAGCAGTTCCGCATAAATGACGACCACGATGCGCGACCCCCTTCTCTCACTCTCGCTATCCCCTTTTTACACCCTCTGCAACCTCAGCCCTGTACTCGTTCCCGCTTGGTATTACCTAACCCTCCTTCCCAGCCCCGCCCTGACTGATGCAGTCACGTTCTCACGTACACGTGTGCATCGTTTCCCATCTACCCTTACGTTTAGCCCCGTCAGTCACTATCTATTCGTTCTCTTCGTCACCATCCGCCTGAAACTCGCGTCGAGCCTTAAGATTCTTCATTGAGCTTTCTCACACGTGACTCCAACCGCACCTGCCAACGGCAACTTTTCACATAGCGTCCCCGATATTCCACTTTGGTTTACATTAAATTTACCCGCTTTTCGTTATCACTGAAACACGCTGCTTGCTCTGAGAGAAATTCTATGTGCGATCGCGTAAATCGTCTTTTGGATTCGAAGTGTTCCCTTATTCCCTTTTCTACCCCTCTCTCTCTCTCTGTCTCTCTCAACCTAGAACAAATTTACCTCGAGAAATTTTATCTTATAAATTTATATACTTGATTATAGATTGTCTAATTATTAAATGCAGTTTTATCATATATACCAAATTGCATCCTTCATTAATTTCATTGATAGTGATTAATTAACATTGATTATGGAAATTAAAAACTTTGAATACTCCGAAGCTGTGTGATTTGCGGTATTACGTGATGTGAAATTCGATAGTTATTATCGTGATTGCATTTTATATTGACAGTAAAGAATCAGTCGGGATTTGGATATTTAACGGTGAAAAGGATGTTGTCGGAGATCGGGATTATTGAAAATCAAGTCGAACGACGATATATGATCGTGGACTTTGATTCTGGTTATTGTACAGTGAGGTAATAAAAGTATCAATTTATTATAAATTTATAATTAATTACTATACCGTTGTTCGAATCGTGTTGAAGTACTTTGAATCCTTGTCGTATTATACAAGGCGTGCATACCTGGTTTACCGAAAGCACCGATAATAACAATGGATTCATTGATAAACAAAGCCGTGAAACGACTCTCTGCCAGCTAATTAATTCATCGCAATTTTCCTGTTTTCTCATCAAACCCGTTTCCACGTTTTGCATCGTAGACTCGGAATTTACCCCCGATAAGAAAACTCATCCTGTTATGCTAGAAACACTTAACCACGTCGTCTACGAGAGTTTCTTACCCGCTGTCGTTTACTTGTTTTATCGTCGAACGGTGAAACTTTAAGGTTCGTCGCATTTATATCACCACTCTGGATTAAAAGTGTCGCCCGAGAACCGAGATAATAGTAAAGGCGAGCAATCTTAAAATGATGAAGGAATAAATCAAAGTTTCGTCGTTACGAGAATTTCATCAGAACGACGTAATCTTTCGTGTTATTCAAACTAATGAAATTAATGAAATTTCGTCGTGTTTTTCCACGGAGCATCGGTGCCGCTTGAATTTTTGTTATTTTCTTCCGGTCAATAGAAACAAAGAAAGTCGTTGTTGTGAGAAATAACAATATCGACTTGTAACAATGATAACGAAATATAAGTCGGACCGGGATCAATAGAATTCGTATTTGAGAGAATCGAACGGACCATTCTCTGTATGGCTGTTCGACGTATAATGAAAGACATAAATTCGAAGCTCCCTCGTTATTGGTTTCATATACGTGGATACGCTGCTGTCCTTGTTTTAACTAACGTCGAATCCCATACTTCGAGACTATTGTCCATATCCGTTCAATATACGAAACGTACCTATGAGAGCGTTTGAAAAGAAGGTCAAGATGACGGAAGCCTGATAGGCGACGGCCGTCACCACTTTTATCGGATACAGAAACGCCTCTTGACTGGCTCGTTGAAAATCTGTGTCAAACTTCATTACGACTACTAGGGCTGTGGAAATAGAGCTTGCGCGGTGACGCAATAACGTACATATACGTACGCATACGGGGCGACATTCTTGTAGATTTATTTAATTAAAAGTTCAATTGAAAATTTTATTCTCGGTTCCACGTTGCGGGTTTTCTAATTTAGTTTACAATCAGCGATGCTGCATGTCAATTGCAATTCTCTTTGCTACTTGCTAGGATTATTTTTTTTTTTTCAAAAATTTGAAAGTATGTCCAAGCGAATGTCATATTTCCAGGGGAACACTTGGCGTAACTGTATCAGGAGGCTGAAATATAAAGAAATGAAATTTGAAAAAAATTTCTAATCGCTTTATTCTTGAATTTATTCTTCTTTAGAATTTGTCTTTGAGTTAAGGGCTTTCACGGTGGATTAATCTTGATACCGTTTCGAAGCGATCTAAAAGCCATTGCAGTACGTTTTGGCTTTCGAGGGAGTTATTCTGCACATGGTATATGTATACTCCAATCTTGAAATAAACTATTCCTATCGCGTAGAATGGTCTACACGTGAAGTAGCTCAGTGTTGTTTTGTCGTTTCATTATTGACGGAATAGGAAGTGTCTGAAGAAAAAAGATAAAAAAGGTAAAAATGCACCAACTGCAACATCTGAGTACCCATTCTGTTATAGTGATATGTATAAGGAAACACGTGGCTGCAGAATGACGATATCGCGAATACCTATTCTTCCCTCTAATATCAGAAAACGTTCAACATTTTATGTTAATGTCAGCCACTTATGTTGGAAAGTACTGAAATACAGTAACGCACAAACATAATTACAGTGCTCCTATAGTCCAATGGAAATCCGCCAAGTTTCCATAATCCAGATATCGTTCGCTTGTACCACGATATTTATCGATTTCTTTTTTAAAAATCCGCATTAGGTAATTTAAAAAGATTAAAAATTATTTTAAAAATGTTTTATGACGTTAATAAGTATTTTCTGGATTTTCATTATTAGTGGAAAATTCACATTTGACCTATCGGTAATTTTAATGACAAAAAACTGCACTACACTACTAGAGCAGATAATGAATTCTTAAACGTACTTTCCTTCTGTCTACATATGCATATAGCATGAATACGCATGTGGAAACAGAAATAGTGGTGGGATGTCAAAGCGCCGCGATTGCACATGTTTGAATGACGTATTGGAATATTTGCATCATGGCGTTCGAGTATACGTGTCACTCCAGTCGCTTTGCTCTGTGCCAAAATTCTCACTTCCCCTATAGTAGCTGTTTCCTATTTGAATGAATCGTGGGTATAATTCTAGAGGGAAATTATTGCAGACTATAGCAAAGTTACGGAGGATATAATTTTCTTGCTACTATACATATTTCTATGTCTGCTGTGAGCTAATCGAACATTCAAAAACAGCAAACAGGAGATTAGATCAAATAGAAATTCGTATAATCGATGTCTCATTTATTTTAGTTCACTCCTATACCGCAATTGGCGCGCGGATCGTATCGTGCGAATGTCGCACTTCCCTCGGGAAGCTTCAAATAATTTCGATCAACTTTTATTTTGCAATTTTCATCATTTTAACGAACGCTTGCCAGCCACTCCAACAATTTGACTGATTGTTACACTGTTTCCTCATTTATTTGCACTGGAGAAATATACTAGGGAAATCTCCGAACAGATTTATAATTTCGCATTTCACGTATTCTGAATGTCGATCCCTACTTTCTTTTTTTTTTTCATTCTTCACTCAGGCTACTCTCGATTGAGGACTGAGGATTGATTGCCTGGCCAATGTCGTGGACAATGGTGCTACAGTGAAATTAATGCAGGAGGGAACCATTATGAAGAAATCTAGGGAATACCGTGGGAAAATGCCTGGCTTACCAGAAGAATAAATTGCATAGGAATAATCGACAATTCATTTCGGATAATTAATAGTTGATTAAATTAATAGCTTGGATATGGGAATTAGGAATGGCAGATACGGTGAATTCACGATTTTACCATTTTTCACATGGCTTACGATTGTCGGGTGAATGATTCGTTTTTAGTTACGCGTGAGATCAGGTATGGGACGCTTTATTTATTTTTTCTTCCTATTCCGACACATCACATAGTAACTATTTAACGTGTCGAATACGTAAATAAGATTCTGAAAAAACGGAAGTAAAAAAATTTTCCTTCAGTGTGATCAATATTGCAAATATATTAATTCATTTTTTTGGAAACGCTCCTATTTTTTTTTTTACTAAGAATTCACATATATTATAATGACGTATAATTTTTATTATTTCGAGTCAGACCCCCACACCCCTATGGAACGTGCGAGATTGTAAGTAAAATTAACTCACACAGACTATACATTAATTGTCACTAAGCACTTTGTATTTTTCTATTTAATTACCTGCAACTATAGTAACGAGTTCCCCATTGTAATTTCACTGACACGATGATACCTGAAAAACAGTACTTTGCAGTCACTGATTAGCACATCGCCACTTTTTTATTCACGCATGACAATTAGCATACAGTAGGATTTATTCTGAATGTATTCGGTGTACCGCGTGGAACGTTGATTCGATGCTTCGCGACGTACTGATCTAAATTTGTCACAGGGTATAGCTTAAATACATTGCGAGCGTTGGCTGCTCGTATGCAGGCTCGAAATAACCATAACACTCGATTTTCTATCTGGCAACAATGGCGGTTCTATGCTGCGGCACAGTGATTGCGTAACGAACGAAATATCGGTTAGTTCGTCGAATTTTCAGGAAGCGCACCGAGCGACAAAATGCGGGAGACATAACATAACGAAACTTTTTACCTCGGCTGTGAATTCAAGTCCGCTGAAAGTTTTGTCAAAGAAGTCGGAATTACTTTGGAAAACTTCGGAGATGAGATGCGCAGCCTCCCTTGTCGCTCTCTGTAAAATCATTTAAATATTCCGCGAGAAATGCCCGTCTACTATCTACCGTGCCAATCGGATTGCCATTCCAAGATTCCTGCATTTTTTTTTTAGTTGCTCAATTACGTTTTCTGGTACCCGAAGACGTCTCGTCGAGAAATGTGAGGCGTGTGTTCGGAAAAAAAAAAAACAAAAAAATTACTAAATATTTCGCAATGTAACCTGCAAGTCATTCTTATCTTTCAGACAGTTTTAATATTTCGTTTTCCATCTATGTGAACTGACTAATTTCAGAACGTGCTACGCATCCGTCGATCATTGAAACGAGTCAGTGGATATAGATGCGAAAAATAATGTTGAAACTGTGAAAAAGGCATGAACGGCGGGCAATGTACGTGCTTTAAATAACCACCGAATTATTGTGACAATGTCAGTTGATTTTCGTTGATGCGATTTGCTACCCCTCAAAAAATTCATGTGGACGTATCTGCACAGTACACGAAATTCCATACAGTCATTTATCACCAAACGATGGGTATTCTTTAGAAATCGAATTGGCGTAGAGAATAATATCTTTTTAGATGACTAATGACTTTCTCGACTACTCACGTGGACGAGCAATCACTTTTTCCTTGATTGTTAACGAAGGCTACATTAAACGTTATAAATCGAATTTGCGGTATATAATTTTTGATAATAATAAACAAAACTCGGTACACCATATAAGCATAATATTTTGAAAGATAAAAAATAGAGTGTTTTTCCTCTCACCTACAGGATGAGATATCGACGCAGGAATATGAAACTTCCTTGCTGGATTTTTACGACTTCCGTTCCATCCACGCAATAAAAGGCCATGTTTGACGTAAGCTCTACGTTAAGCAGCGAAAGCTCGGAAAATCTTATTGGATATATAGCTATTCTAATGTTTTGCCTCGCTGCAGAATTTCAATTCGAGGCACACGCTCGACCTGAGTTACGGCGCGGTGTGAACTCCTCGTAAATCGCGTAAAGGCTCATTCACAATTTTACTGGCACTCTGTCGCTTCTGGAAGACGAGAACCTTCGCGGCGAAAGGATAGCAGCGGCAGGGACGTGCAAAGGTCCAGATGCATTAATAAGCAGTCTGACTTATTTTTAGATGGATTTTTGTGAAAGGCCCGAACCGCGCAGTGAGACACGACGACGAAGTGTTCTGAAACGGTGTGAGGTGGGATGAGATGGAGTGAAGTGGAATGATGAGGTGGTATGGACTGGGGAGTTAAAAAGCCAGAACGAAGCGAACGAAGAATAATAAATGGTGGATCTTCGGCATAGCGAACGAAAAAGCTTCTATGTTAATTAAATTTGTCTACTTTTTATAGTCGTATTGGCTGCCACCTCATCCAGTCCCTTTCCCCTCTCGTTCCTCCTCTTTGGGCTTTCTCATCCGTTAATACTTTCATACGTACGCTGTCAGAAAGTGCATGGGAAAGAGCGATAATGGAGTTTATTCCTATGGCGTATTTCAGAGCGTCCGTGACCTATTAAATGATTTCAATTTTCTCTTTTTTTTTCAGCTCTCTGACGCTGAAAAGTGCATTATTCTTTACCAGAAATGGGATTCGGGAATGCATGAGGCGTGTCTAATAGCGAATGTCACTTTTATTATTTCGAATGGCGTCCCCATCCCTTGCTGGGGCATTTAGGCTCCAAAAAGGGATAAATCCGTAATACGCAGACGGACCATTAAATTGTAAATCGTTGAAACAGCCTCGTTCCCGGGATGGCGGCAATGAATCTCTCGCGAAAGAGACACGAGCTTTCTCAGCGATTTTAATTGTACTTTACAAGCTATGAAATGTATGAGTTAATGAGATAGCTAGTTTGATTAACTGGCTTTTGTGTTTTCAACTGTTCAACAACATTTATGTATTCACGCTTTCGTCTCTCTTAGCACGCCCGTTGAATCTCTCGGAAAGATCTTCATGGTAATTAATCCCGCGTTGTCTAATTACGGTTTAACCACTCCGATGTTGTTTACGCGGAAATATGATATGTAATATTATATACAATTTAGACAGTCTTGAGTCTTGTAACTCTTCGTATATTTTAAGTGCGTTTGTTATCTTTAAATGGCTGTTATTTACTCGAACGAGTAAATTCAGTAATCCTATCTAAGGCTCGTTTGAATTTTCACGAGTAATATCAGGAATTTTAAGATACCTAGAGTTACGAGTTTTCACTTTCCTCTTCGTTCTCTTCTTCTCTCTTCCCACTGTGCTCGTCGAAAGAGGCCTACAAGCATGAAGCTTGTAATAAGTTGAGATGCTTTGCATTTTCGGAGGTTTCTCGAAATATGTCACGGATAACACGGTAAAGCAGTCCGTGGCGTAAGGGTAGGTTGGTTTTTTTTTTATTAAAAACTCTTACCGCTTGCGTCCATGTTGCGTACCTTATTTTGAGGTTGAAAAACAGCAACGAACTTTAACGATCAGCCAAGTCCTCGAGACTGCTGAAGGCTCGTCGATTTCCAAAAGCTTTTCCCTGAAATGAAGGTTTTACCTACTATTTTCAACCATCGGAACAAAATTTCAAATTTTCAGTAGTTTCCGCAGTACGCGCCGTACGGCCGCAGCGTTACTCCCTTGAAAACTCTTCCGTAGCCGCCACCGTGGAAACCTCAGAGTTTCCCTTTCCCGATAAGGAGTGAACTTCTTCCAGGGTTTCTCTCTTTTTTTTTTCTTCTCTTTCTTTTTGCGAAAACTTCCAACTCCCGCACGTATTTATTTAGGCATACAATGGGGAAAGAGACCTTGATGTTGCATTGTTACATATTCTGCGTGAGTATTTATTATAACTAGATACCATAAAAGATTATTCAAGAGTATCGCAAGCTCCTGATTCTCATGGCAGAATTATCTTGGAGCAAAAATTCTGAAAAGTTATTAGGGTTGATATCAAAGACAATCTACTGTTCGTCGACCACTTGTATTTTGCATTGCATAATTTGAGGTGAATAATTCTATGCATATGAATTCATATATCACAGGTATAACTTTTCTACGCACTTGAAGAATACGAATTTCGTAGCGCAGCATACCGGGAGATAGCATTTCGTATATACAGAAGTGCTTTGCCAAATAAAGCCGCTACATTCCTGCAATCTTTAAGCATCCTTGCTGTTTGTTCTCTATGCCGCACAACACCCGGGAGTACAAGTTAGAAAAGATAGTAGTTTTGCACAAAAGAATGGGCCGGCTGCCAAATATGTATATTCCCTAGGAATTACCTAGTCCTTCTAGATTTCTGTTGCAGCAACTCGGTCACCAAGCCAGTTCTGGGAAAAATTCGTACAGTAGCGCTCCGCGCGGCAGACTCTCGCACTACGAGTCACTCGCGACGTATAACATCGATTTATCGTACGAGAGATCGTAACGACAGCTGCTGCAGCCTTCGTGTTTTCTCAGTTCCATTTATCTCTCTTTTTATTTACCATTTGTTTCAGTGGTTCTCTTGATCCTTTTTTTTCATCCGTGCTGTGAAAATCCACTACGGCGACGTTACAATATGTGCTTGACAAGGATAAACGCCATTTGGCCTTACTGTGAAACTATTACGTGGGCAAAAACATCATTGAGTGCGACGATCCCTTCGGTTTGGTTATCTTTTTATTACCTTCTTATTTACCCCAAGGAATTTTACCTCAGCAATATTAAGCGACACGACAAGACTACGTTGATTCGGCAAAGCAGATCCGATGGGGTGAGTCTAATTAATGACTGTTTAAATTTGTTGATAACATCTTTACGGTATTCCTGTTAACGAATAATTCAGAGTATCTCACTGTTACTCGCGTGAAATCGACTTCTACTTCCCATTTTATGTTTCGGTCGCGATTAATCCTCGTAATTAAAGTGCCTGTAATTATAGATTTCTCTTGAGACAAAAAGTGTTTCATACTCTTATTGTTAGTGTTATTCTATTGTTATAAGCATTGCGCAGTTATGGCTGAGTCTCTCACGATTACGAGGGGTAGGTTCATCTGAGCATTACCATTTGTAAGGGGTACGAGAGAGAGAGAAAGGCCATAGATTTTTCAAGTACGTGATTGATATTTTGCTTAGCTTACATGTATCCGCGTCAAGTAACCTCTGAGAATTTCTGCTGTGCTTGATTTTTATCTTAATCGCTGATCTCATTTGAAATTCGATCCTTCATGTTACAAGGTGCTGGAAGTAGAAACGAAGCAAATATATTTCAATTAAATGATCGATAACTCGGACATAGTGGAATTACGGAACTCTCTCGGAGCAGGGGTTGCGCTTCTCGGTTCTCTGCTGGTGAGTAAAAGGAAAGTTCGAGAAATTTCCTAGGAATTACTAAAGCCACCACCTACACGACCGTCGCTCGTGCGGAATTATCTTAATTTCACGCAAATGTTATCTCTTCTTGGCTGCGCTAATTCTTTCGCCGCTTAAAAATAGATTTGAGTTCTCCGGCACGATTTCACCGCAACGTTCGTAACGTTACTCGGTACGGTGGTTCGTATCAGGACGTTTCTGTAATTTTTTATACCTCTTAGACGTTATCCAAGAATAAAAATGATCCAGCTATGGTAATCGAGATTTTTCTTCTTAGATTTATACGGAATTTACATTGAATTTATGAGGATTCTTGAAAATCTTGTATTGCTCATATTTATCAAGGCAACTATGATAACACTTTATTTTTTTAATGGCCGGGTTATTATTACTTGCGGTTATTTAAATTGAAGGATCATTTTCTTTTCTTTTTAAGACTAATCGACTTTAACACTTAGGTCTTTAATGAGATTTATTTTACATGAATGTTTACGCAAATTTTAAGTCACCTTATTGTTGTACCGAGAGAAGGAGATACCGAGATGAGACGGTAGGTGAGATTCCTGGGGCACGGGACTAATGGCATTACCGTGAATCCTCTTTCGAGTTTTCATAAAACTTTATCCAGAAAATGTCTTATCCGATCTGTCACAATGCATTAATCTTCTGGAAGGTGATGATTTTACATGAAATTAATCTGAGCTTCTAGTACGATACTCGACAATCTATTCACTTATAATTTATACTAATTGGGAATTTTCTTAGGAAAATGTTTATACGAGTTTTTGATTAAACGGTTCTCCTCTGGTATCGCTGCAGTGTTACCGAAGGATAAGATTATCATATTAAATATATTCAAAGCCATAATTAGTATTGATTTTCATAATTCGTTATGCATAAATTATAAAGTCCAGGAGGAAATCTAAAACGCATATTAGTTTCGTGTTACTTAACATAACTATCATACATATATTAATTAAAGTCGTTTATGGTAACTTTATTGGTTCACATTTATTGACGATTGTAATTGTTTGAGAATTAATTAATTAATTAATGACGGTCGCGCTTTGTGGCGCGTAATATAGTTTATTGGAACAATTGATCGGTACAAACAGAAATCTATTTTCATTATTCAATTAAAAATCATGATATTTCTCTGTTTCTATTATATTCAGTATGGATATATAATAATTACAATGGGAATAATATTTAATCGATCATTTTACAGCTTATAACGGTGATTTAAAGGCGATGGAAAGCGAAATCGTTTCTTTATAGGAGATATCGACACTTGCTTGAAGAGAATAAAGAGTTAACCAAGAGCCCATGAATTTTTCAAGGTCGATCTCGCACCAGCACCCTTTAAGGGATGCCTGCGTTTGCCAGCCCAGACAAATTTATTATTTTTCTCCACGGAACCTATCTCTCCGTTCCCGTAAATTGGCGCACGTGTTGGTAACTACTGTCGTAAAAGTGGAAATAGGTACAAGGTCGAAAATATTTTCTTGCACGCAGCTTCGTTATTATTGCGTAAATACAGTATATTGCGTTTCTGCGTATGTGCCTGGTAGTCCTTTATACAAGCAAGTCGTAATGTACCAAGGGAATCTCCTCTTCATATTAATAATTCTGAAGAACACGTCGTTCTTTTCCTCCCTTTTTTCGAAAATGTTCAACGTACGGCGCCTTATCGATTTTCACGATAAGGAGAAAAAATGTTAAATATTATTTAAAAAATTATTCGAATCTTATATAAAACAGATTTTTGGCTTTCCAAAATGCTTATTTCAAGTAAATTTCGTCGAATCGGATTATTTTGTTTTCAAAAAATTGTTGCAAATTCTCCATACGTACGGATTTACAAATCTCTGTACAAGCGTTATACTTCGGCGAACCAGTGTAATCGCATTTTAAACAAAATTCTTTTGTAAGCGGCCGCAAAGCAGGAGCCGCGGTTTTGGTCCAATTGGCTTTGCGAATAATATCCCGCGAGAGTAACAGGCTTTTCCGCAGTTTCATAATTTTTGCTCATTACATGTATTTTATATGAATTCAAATTCTAAGGGATCACCGTTGCTTGTTTGCATTTCCTTTATTTATGAACAGCAGCGCAAGACGTATTCTCTCGAAATTCCATGTTAATCTAAAATAAAAAAATACACAATATTACACGTCTTATAAATATATCGATTAATCGTACTCAATCGATAATCCCTAGATCTCGATAAAAATCCACTCTATTATAACAAATAAAAGACTACAATTTCAAGTACCCAAATAATTATTTAATATTTAAAAGATAGCGCCATTATCGGCAATAACAATTTTATCGATAGTATATCGAGAATGCTGTACGTCAAGTCGAAAACCAATATTATCAAATTGAAAAGCAATTTCTCACGACTCTCGCGGAGATATCGATCACTGTTATCAACTCATCGATATATCAGTTACAGCATCGAATATTCGCGAAGGGACATGCCAAAGGCAGAGTATCCATCTGCTTCAGTAAATATCAAAGTAAAAAAAAAACAAGGACGCGCTACATAGTCCAGTTAATAAAAAACACAAGAAAACGTCCCAGGCGCTGTTTGACGACATATGGAAAACCCAATGAGATTTGACGTGGGTATTTGTAAGGTGCGAATATGAAGAGAAACAGAGTATAGAGTCCTTAAAGCAGAGAGATTGAAAAAAAATATTGTCAAATACCAAGCACAATGGGTTACACTGTGTAGCACTAGTATCACGAGGCAAGGCAGTTCCCTGCCGAGTTTTCACACTAATGCTATTATGAAAGAAATGACATTTTCGATATTGAACGTAATAAATCCCTGCCACGTTCAGCTAACGGGGTGGAACAGTCAACAGCCAGCCATTCCCTGGATTTCTTTTACCGTCCTGTCTCTTATTTCATTGTACGAGCAGCCACGCTCTTTCATCTTTATTCGAGTAGCAACCGATTCGTTTATTTCATTTGACATGATGACGCGAGTAAACTCCGCTAGTAGTACTTCCTTCGCCTGTCTTCCTCACGAGGATCTTCTTGTTTGTTAGTCAATCCCTTCGGCACGACACGTGTACAAGGTGCTCGCTGCTGGGTCCTCCAAGCCATCGCCGATATTTCCTGCTTTTACTTTATTCCCCTTGTACGAGTTTCCGAGGTTTTTTCGTCTTTCCGTGATTTCGCTTCCACTTGGTCCATACGGGCTGCACCCTTATCCTTTCCTGCCGGAAGTGCAGCGGAAAACTTTTTTTATTCACTCAGCCCTCTGTCGCTTAACTGCTTCTGAGATTTCCGACATTCTTGATATTGATTCGCTTCTTTGGTTAACTGTATCGTGAAAATCTTTGACTGTCGCATATTTCCCTTTCCATGGGTAGGGCTTTTTCTCTTTCTGCTTCTTCAATCTGTTTTTTTAATATTTTTTTCACCCCCTATTTCCCCTATTCGAACTCATCCTACTCCAGATGCTCCAGGGACTGTCAAGCTGTGCAATTTCGGTGAAAATCATTAGAAAGGGATTTTCACTAGAAATTCAAGAGGATCCTACCAGCTTTATCACTAGCGTGTAACTTATTTATGTAATTCAATTTGGTCGGTACTTCTGTTTAAGTTATCTCAGTGATTTTATCGTAGGATTTGACAGTCTTTGAGAGTCGAGTGTGACTTCGTAAAGTGCGGTTCTCGCGAAAAGTAAATCAGCTGTCACCGTCAATCGATTGTCCGAAGAGGCGACAATGAGGAATGCAAATTGTCGTTGGTTGACGATAAATTAATTGAGTCCTGCCAGATCAACGTGGTCGGAGGTAACATTGATACCGGCCCAGCCCAGTGTAATACGCGTAGCCACTGGAGCAGCGTTTCCGATGAATTCTCACTGACAAGTAAGAAATTCTTGATCTGAATTGATGTGGCGAGGGAAAAAATGGTCTTTTGATCTCGCTAGTGGAAAACGAATCAACCTATGTATACATGCATACGTACCAGAGTGACAGTGAATCTCTTGAGAAATTACCCACCGCGAAATTACCTAGTGGTCGAGATAAAGAATTAGATTAGGAAAAAAAAAAAAATTCTGAAACTATATACAAAATTCTATACGCGCGCACAAAATTTTCTCTGTCGCAGTATACCATCCGAAATGTGTATCTGGGTTGCAAGGGGATTCCTAAAGAGGCTAGACTATTTTGAAAACACAGTGTACACAGTCTGTGTATATTTGTTATGTCGCAACAGTTATTCATGACTGTTTTCATTAGACTGCAATGTCACGTAGGCTCCGAGCAGCTCTTACAGTTTGCGTGTAATCTAGAGTGTAAGTTAAGTTCGGTCAAGTGCGGAAGAGCACGTGCTCAGAAATCGGTTATACTTCATAGAAATTTTCATGGGATTCAGTCAGTGACTGGCTGAACAGTTGGTAAATGTATTTTCAGAAATATCGAAACGAATTGGTCGTATTTTTATTAGTAAATTTTTTTTTCCAAATTCATCATTATTTATTTGTTCTAACGAAAAGGCTTTTCTTGTTCTTAACCCGTGACCCATTTTCTAACTAAAACGTAAGAGGGTAAGTCACATGTACACAGTGTTCTGGGAAATAACGAAGTTTTTCCAAGGATGAAGATACGCCGGTGTGAAAATTTTCATGAGTTTTCAGAACAAGTTTCTCTTCGGCGCGCATAGTGGAGTTACGTTGGATCAGTCGGTCCTATTCCGAAAGGAAGTTTACTTCTTGCTCGGTAATAGAACAAGGGAGGGCAAAGAGGTCTGAGAGGTTCGAAAGGGAATAAGGTGAGGAAGGTGCGGCCGAAAGAAAGGAATAAAGGGAAGCAAGTAACCAGCCAAGATCGGGCAGTCAAGCAACCAGGAAGGAAGGAAGGAAGGAAGGAAGGAAGGGAAGATCATAGGTCGGTAAGTGGGTAACGGGATGTTATGGGGAGCCCGTAGGGTAGAAGAAGAAGGTCGGGGCGAACTGATTTAATGATACTCGATGCTCGAGGATTTTTGGGGGGATTTTCTTTTTCTTTCTAGTCATTTCATTTTTTTTTTCTTTTTAAAATTCGCGATCAGATAATACCATGGCTAATGAGGTTCTGGTTATTCTGGGTACGTATGGTTTTATTATTCCATAATCTTCTGCGTCTCTCACCCTGACAAAAACGCGTTAACACCCTCTGTCTGTCTTTTCCATTTTTCCATAATATTCTTTTTCGTATGTCTCCTTAAAGACGATCTACTATATCCCGTTTTTGCGAAACGTTCCCCTTTGTGCACTTTTTTTGCACTGTTTCTATCCTTTTTAATTAGCTTCTTTGTCGATCTTTCTCCTTTGCTATCCTTTACTTTACTATCTATCTTTGAAATTTTCTATCTCCCTTTCTCCCATCTTTCTAAGGTACACGTTAAAGCAGTTTTTATCACCACGCACCTCATAAATCCCCGTTTCCATCTTACGAAAAGATTGACTATACTTTCTTCATAAAATTAGCTATAGGAATATGCATTCTCTTTTTCGTCGTCGAAACTGTACTTAAATTTGTTTTTCAAGCGTCCTAACAGTTTGGTTAAGTGGTGCCATTGTTTGTACATGGTTAAGATAGAACGATCAATTAAGCGTCCAATCGACCTATTGAATATAAAAGCGACAAAAGTTCACCAACACTTTCAATAGCTTCGATTCATAAATACGACCCTGTGTAAAACACAAAGCTCGAGCTCCAATCTATTACTTCACTGCAAGTAAATTACGCGAAAGATCTGTCCAATGTCGCGAGAGCTACGAGGATTTAAAATCTTGGTGAACCACCGCACTGTTTTAACAATCCCTCGGCTCTTACGTAATTAACAATTATTTCCCTCTATAGCATATCAGAAAAGTTTTCCCGTTAATTGCATCGCTTCATCTTCGTCAGTTCTTTTGTAATCGGCGCGCTAGCCGGGCAGGGCCGTACGCCCATTGTTAGGCCCCCGGTTCCCAATTACTTAAACTTGATAAATTCTCGCGACAAGTACACTACGCTCTTACCCGTTAACGCAGCACCTTTGAGCCTCCATTTTATTTTCTTTCTCAACCCCTCGGCCACCCCTCTGACCCCTCAGATATTTATACCAACTAGCGAGGATAGCAGCCGTTAATGTCGCTGCAGCAAAAAAGATTGATGGCACTGATTGACAGTGAGATCCTCGTAACGAGAACAAAATTTTGGCAAGGGATAAATAATCGCGTAGATTATTTATGCGAGGGGTGCCTAATATTTCCTGATGAACATTGATAATTTTTTTTTCGAGCATCCAATCGATTTTTACGAAGACAATTTTATTGACAGATTTTGCACGTCAGTTTTTTCTTGTCTACAATTGGCACTACGATTGCCAATACGCATCTACCATTTTGAATAGAATCATCATATCTATTTCGTATGAGCTTCGCGAAATGGTACCTTTGAAGGAGCCTGTATCCGTTCGCGGAACATACTCGGGGATTTTATTACTATCGTATAACCCTCCTCGTCTGCTCTTTCCCCATCCCCGTGAATAAATCAGGACAATCGAATTGGCGAATTTTTTATATCATACGATATTAGCGAGTCTGACAGTTGTTTCCTGAGGGATTGGTTATTGAGGTTACGAATTGCTGTAGGACATGAGTACAGTACGTTATACATTTCTTAAACTACATTATTTTTGTTATACCAATTTTACAGGGTGTGCGAAATTCTCTCATCTTGCAAATTTAATCGCCGTATAACAAAGCCGACTGCCACACGAGAATTCGCAGATCCACGATTTTCGCGTCCCAGCCCGAAAGCTCTTATTCGCAAGCTCCGATCGTTGTCTTTTGTATCGCGCGTTGCTGGAGAATTGGAAAAATTATCCTCTCACGGGTAGACGCGATGAAGTTTCGCATTTCGCGAGACCCGTGGGAAGTGTGGCAACTGGAAATTTTATTACGTTCCGGAAGTTATTTGCATCGGACGACTTCCGGTAGCACAGCTTTGGAGACCGCTAACTTGGCTAGATAGTCGGTTGCGTCGCTTTAACATCATTCGGTGCGCAGCCCCTAACCCTCGTGCCTGCCCCACGGGGAAGATTTATGAAGCGCGATAACTTTTTCGAGCTCGCGACTAGGCACGAGACGCGGATGAACCAATGGAAGGCGGAGGGAAGGAAAGGATGGATACTACTGGGCGAGGGACGTCCGGGAGACGGGGATAACGTTGAAAATTCCTCACGAGACCGTCCAATTTTCCGTGAAGCTGACTAGCTGTAACAACTTGATAAAAAACAAGACGCCGGAGTTCACCCTTCTTTTACTTAAATTCACCCGCAATGCTGGATGAACGTGGCGACTGTGTAGCTGTAAGAAGAAACTTGTTTTTTCACATTTTTTTTCTCATACTCTTATCTCGAGATACGTCAGACCAAATATTATCCCGAACCCTGCCCATCCTTCACAATGGTCCATGGTAACTTTCGTCTATGTCACTTAATATAGAAATTTTTCAAGATGGCGCTGAACGCGTTGAGCTTTCTGGTGAACGAGTATGAATTTATTTATAGGTGTACCTGATTTTCGGATTTTCCAAAATTTTCCGGAAGCGACAGATTTTGAGGTGAGGTAACGCGATACTTTTGCGACGGTTCAATGTCTCTCGGTGGGAGCCTGCAGCATCACTTGAAAGCTTCCGGGAACTTTTCTATGAATATTGAAAAGTTCAATGCGAGTCGCGTATCCTACATATGCATTAGTGGTCTGCTCGTACAGTGCGTGCACTGTGCACAATGCTTTTAGTTTAATAATATATATGGATTTCTGTCTATAGATATACGGTAGACTTATTGAATACGATCGACTTGTCTTGGGATAAGTTTGCCGTCCTGTAATGGGAGAGTAGACGTCGCTCGTTGGACCCTCGCAATAAATTTGGGAAAGGGTGATGCGAGGAATCTGAAAAAAAAATGATGATTTGTTTGAATGAGACTCGCGATGGGAACGTACGATTTCCCCGGTCGCAAATGAATGATGTTTGTTACCCGTTATGTCCATGCTCCATTCGCCATGCGAATCGACATTGGATGTCATTTAAATTTTACCTCTGGGAAACCGAGATCGAACATTTCTGCGCAAATATAAATTTCTACGTTAACGTTGTATTAGAATTAGCGAACCTTCATGTCGTTTGCTGACATCGAGGGTCGAATTTGAAAAAACTAAATGGGAAATGGAATTTTGGTAAAATTATGAAAAAAATGAAGATTCATTCTTATCGATAAATTCAAAATAAATTATGCCTCTGCTTACTATGTGTTGATCGTACTTATGTAATTTCAAAAATCTTATTTCTATCTGAATATTGCGTAATTTGTTTTTTGATTTTTTTTTTGTTAAAAAAAAGCTGAAATTGCGAAACTATTATTTGGGTAACTTACCAAAGAGATTTTCAGGGAATATTCAAAGACTGAAAGCCTCATGATTAGAGGATCCTACTTTTCCGGGACAATGGTTGACACGGTTGGTTAGCTTATACCCCATGAAAAGATAAGAAGGAAGATCAGCCAAGGTTACGTTTTTGACGTGAACATGCTCATGTTCCCTTCGTGCTGTTTAATATGGCAGAAGAAATCTTACGTGTAAATCATTTTCTTCCTACAGTCATTTTCGGATGCTAACGTGTCACAAAATGTTTGATAAAGTATTACATATTTGATAACCTTGACGGTCTCTAGAAAAATCGATAAATTTATGATTTAAATAAAAAAAATAATATACCCATTCAATGTACCTTTCGTATAATTATTACAAATTTTATTCCATTAGGGGTAATTACGTCGCGTAAACAATTAAACCCTATTGACGAGCCATTAATCCCATAGCAAGTATTTCAATTGCACAAATGACTGTATTATCCGTAATCTTTGTAAGCCATACAATTTATGTTGCAATTTCACGAGGCTAGTCAGTTTGAGTATCAATTAGCGTGATTGGAGAAACCAAGTTGTTTCGTACTGGGATAAATTCAAAAAATTAGCTCACGTATAATCGATCACCGTGGAAATGACTTTTGGAGGTAATACCAAATTCGATCTTCGAGCAACGGATATTCGACAGGTAATTTATGCATTGCTTAAATCCAAGTATTCGTAGGATATTCACATTACGACTAAAGATGACTGATCGTGTAGCCAAGGAAGCGGAGTCGCTAAGAATCATTCGGAGAATGTATTCTACTCTCCTTGAAAGTAATGACGATGGGCCCGGCCAATAAACGAATATAACGAAAGTCGAAGCAATCCCGAAGACAAACTCGAGAGTCGGCCAGTGAGTAATTTTGAGAAACGCGACAAGAAAATAAAGACACGAAACTCCGTGACGTCTTCCTGCCCTCTTTCGGAATTCTCACGAGCGTCGAGACCCGAACGACGTGAATTATGACTCGACGATCTTCCGCTCATCCTTTATATAGTGCAAAGCGACATTGACAAGAATAACGGAAGTCAAGAAGCAATGGGGGGGGAAAAAAATTGAAAAAGACAAATAAAAATTCCGGAAATTCATTTGGTAAGTACAGAAATTATGTTTACCATCCTAAAGCATTACCTCCGTCACGGCAATTCTTTCTCGTGACACGGACGATCCAATCAATCGATCCTGATCGAGAACTACGTCCTATCAGGAGGGAGCGTCTACGGGAAGAGCATCATCTGGCTGCAGCGAGATGCAGTGACTTACTGCGAAGATTGCATATCGGAGAAGAATCTATATAGGACACCTCGGGAACAAGAGTAACAGTCAAGATCGACGAGCATAACACGAAGCGAGAATTCTTGGTTGGATTGAAGTAGACCAAAGCGAATGGAACACACAGTGCCTTCCCTGTAGGATCGATAGTAGTGGGGGGGTGGATGGGAGGGTCGGTATAAACGCGGCGATGGGTACCACGAGGATGAAGAGAAGAAGCGGGGTGTCGGGAGCCTCGATGGTGGGGTGATCGGGGGGGAGGGAGGAGAGATAGGAGAAACAGGAGGCAGGAGCAGGCAGGAGCAAGAGAGCCGAGGGAGGATCGCGGCGCTAGGCATTTCTGCGTCGGACGGTTGCTACGGCCGCAGCCTCCGTAAGCGTCGCGACGTCTCTCGTTGCTCCAGTTTGCCTGCTCCCGTCGCACATAAAGAACGTACGGTTGCCGCTCCGCAGGCGCCGAAGCTCTTTTGCCTCTTTCCTCGCTGTCACTGGGGATATTCGCGCGCGCGTTAAGGGGCATTCGGACTCCTCGTTTCCCGCGGATTTACCTGGCCAAGTGACAGGGAATGGCGAGGGCGGCTACGTAGTCTGGACTAATTCCCGCGAGATGTCAAAGAGTTACGCGGGTGGACAACGGCGCGTATCGGGATGCTGTATGGACCGGCAGTAATATCTCATATGTAGCTGTCGGTGCATTCTTGTAAGAGACTGTTGCCGATTTTCCTAAATCGTCATCCTTATCGTCTGCGTTCTTCCTTGTCAGCGTACTGATAAATTGGGACACTTGTCCTTCGCGTGAGAAGTGCTTTTTCTTGGCCATTTAGAGATAGAACGCTCGATGCGTGATTTCGCGTCGTACGTTTGATTTTTATGTGGCGTAGCTTCTTCTTCTTCTTTTTTTTTTTCGCTTGGATTTACACGGGATTACTGGTTCTCTGTCTTTTTTTTTATCTTTGCTCTCAACGCCCTGGAGAGATTTGGTTTTTATGCTCGTTTACGGAACGCGTTATTGGGTTTGTTATTGCGATCTTAACGAGTGTGGCAAGAGTTTCGCGAAGCTATGGGTGTTCTTATCGGTATCTCCGTGTACCGAACCTTATCAATTTCAAGATTCAACGTTTTTTTTCCTTTATTTTTTTTCTAAAAGGAATACCTCATTAAACTGTTTCTTGACCCTACGTTTCAATTATAGGTGCCCTTTAACACTATAAAGATAATGACCCCGCTTAATCGTTGAACCTTAAAGTGGGTCATATGAGCATTCGTTATCGCCTAAAGGTATCTATATGGATACACAAATGAGGGTTGTAACTTTGCGAAATTTCGGATTGCTGTAAATTATCATTTAGCATAAGTATAAACGTTATCAATAAACCAGACTCAAGTCATGCTTAAAGTTCTGGACATCGTCAAGCACATAGACGGTAAATCCATCTAGACATTTCCATTTGCGCGATATTCACTTCGCACTGGTCGCTTCGTAGAATCGTTTTGCGTTTCAATGAATATTAATCCGATGCAATTATTACGCCTAAATTGAAACTCAAATACCAATCCGAGTTCTTTTGTGCTATCCGACGATTGTGTAGGACACGAGGTCACGCCAGAGTTTCCCCATATCATATTTTCATATTTTCTATCCCGAGACCACAATTGTCAGAGTTTACCGTGCGCTTCGTTATTTTACTTTTGTTATTTCAAACCCGATATTTTATGATCCTCACCATTTCAAATTTCGTATCTCAGTGCGCGTCAGCATCTCTATACAATGAACCGCGTTTCATTCGTTCGCCCCTTTAAAATAATGTGAATGGCATCGTTAAAAAAAATTCCCTAGTTGCAGCCCCGCAAGGCGACACCAGTTGTAAATCGACACTACGGATGAATAAAACGAGCTCGTGCGTAATAGAACAACAGTGAATCATCTCCTGGAGTGTTTCCATTGTCCTTCGCTGTGACTTGTTCATCAACCATGTTGTCGTTGATCCATAATATACGATAATACCAATACTGTCTATCCAGGAGCGAAGCTGAAGTAAAACAAAAATAAATGAAAAAAAAACTGTCACAACATAAGACTGCATAATAAAAAATTTACGTAAGCCCAGATAACTGCAGCTTCTACTATATTTATTGTGTCCCAAGGGAGAAGTTCGTTCAAGAGCAAAAAAGACATACGAGAATCGACGAAGTGGAAGAAAAACTGTGAAAAACCTACTGCAGGCTGAAATACACTTTGTATTTTCAACAACGCATTCTTCTTGATCCTACACGTAAGATACAAGCGAGGAAGTGGTGGACAGTGAAGATAGAGGGCAAAGAGAGAAAGCAGAGCGTGGAGAGGATTGTGAGTGAAGATTGAAGAAATAGAATAAGAAATAGAGGGGGAGTCTCTCTTGGCCGGAAGTGGAAGGCAGTGATGTACGGGGCGTGAAGAGAGGTGAGTCGCTTTATCAAGATTTTTCCTCGAATGACAGGGAAGGAGTCTCGCGCCGCGGGGACATTTGCATTTTATTGGCATAGAGGGGCGACGAAAAATTTCACCCCTATAACCCCACATCACGCTATATACTTTTCGTTCTCCCTTCGTTTTCTAGAGTGCCTAAGCCATTATTAATACACAACGTCTTTCACTACGCCTCATCCAATTCGCAAAGCGAGATGGCGTCTTTCGGAAAATTTGACGTTGAAACGTTCGTCGTTGTAGTTAAGCTGACGTTGCGTATTAATTATTTTTTTTTTTACCTATTCACGTCGGTAAACTTTTATATCGGATTTGATAAATATCGAGAAATTCAATGAGATATTATAATCGTGACATTCGACTGCTCGTGAAGTTTCGTGCAAGGGTTGTTATTTCGCTCTTTGGTATTTATGCGATAGTTATCGGAATGGGATATAGATAATGGACTTTCGATACTTTGGCTTGTTGCTTCGAGTTTTGCCATTGAATTAACTTAAAGTACTCGGTCCAGGACATATCCGCGCGGATGACGCTGTACCGGATAGAAATGAAAAGTTACGAATTCCCAAAAGCAATTGAACTAGTCGGAGTCATAACTCAATATTTGCCAAGAGCGTTGAAAGGCGCGCCGATTAACTTTTGATTAATTAGCCGTGGAAACGAACTTCGCCCTTCCCTGAAAAATAACCAAGTCGTAATTGAATATATACACCCCCTCCGGTAGTAAAGGGTGGGTCGCGCGGCCATGTTGCGGTAAAAACTTTTTTTTTTTCATGACACCGAGAAAGAGTAGGCTTGTGCTAACCCCTGTTTACCCTATACCACCGCACGTAGTGCGTACTGTTAGGGGGTTGTTAACACCCTACACAGTTGTTTGACTTTACCATATTAATTTGCCTTCCTTTCTCCTCTGAATTCTGTCTGCTTCTCATTTTGTTCTCTCTCTTTTTTTTCTCTCTTCATTTCTCTTTTATTCACCCTCTGCTTATGACATACCCCATTGTCGCTATCACTTTCACTCTCTCCCTATGATAAATATTCTCTATCTCTTCGGCTCTTTTCTCTTTAAGGTCTCCTCCCACGTGCGTATTTACTTCATTTCCATCAACATTTCAACATACTTTTAGGTCTTTCTATTTGTATGGTTATTATATCCCTCGCGTCGTGCTCTTTTAACTTAGTAATTATGTGACCTCGTTAGTAATTTTACTTGTGTCTTTAGGTATGAATAAAAAAATTTTATTTTTCCTCTTATTCCAGTATTTATTTTTTTTTATTATCAAGGTTCAGGAATATTTCAATAACGACAACTAGTATGAGGTGTTGGTGTAATATCACGTGTACTGTATTTAACGTTGATCTTGCTTGTAATATATATGGTTTTTAAAAAAAAAAATCTTGTCGTTTAATGTGGAACGAAATTTACGGATATTGCAGGAATTAGTATTCCGTTCCCACGTTTAATTCAGTTCCCTTCTGAAGTCACCCCTGTGAACAACGTCATTCTCGAAATGAAACAACCCTCCTGCTTATTTTACGTCAGCCACGATATTAATAAGCTCAGTTATACATTTCATATATTCCGTCTCTGTTGACAAACTTTCTCCAATATTTTGCTTTCCGTTTCCGGTATAAACCGCCTCTGGCTAATTAGTCCTGCCCAATGACAGGTTAGTTTCGTCACCCGGTAGTTTACCCCCTCCTTTTTTTTTTTAAATTTCATATTACGTCCGATCCAAACCTCCGAGTTATCAGCGATATTGACTTTTATCCCAATCATACTTTCATATCCTGTAAAAGTTGTTCTCGCTCGGCATCAATGTGACGGGAGATGAAGTTATGACAAAAAAATAAATCGACGTGTGAATATATTTTTAACTGGTTAAAATCGTGCGGGCTATCAACCCCTAACGAATGGAAATGGCAGTGAATTCTGCATAGACACGTGTGTGACCATGTAGCAGGTAACTCACGAGCACCCGTCGCGGGTCCAAATCGGGCTTAATTGAATTTCCTTTAATTAACTGCCTTCGGGGCGGTACAATAATTGCACCACGCGAACTTGGCCATTACCGTAATTATTGTATTAATTGTCGATCGATGTTTTTCGCGTACCCAGCTGCTTGCTTGGCTCGACGTTCGCCGTTGAAAGATCAAGCACTGCGCTTGTCGAAAAAATTTGCTAAATTTCTAAAGTCATAAAGAATTTACGGCAAACGTCGCTAATTGGTCGTATTCGTTATGAAAAATTTACATGTATCTCAGCTTTATGCTCAACGACGGTCTTTTTTTATCATACGCGTCCATGTGTCGGCCTTTTTAACAGGTCGGAGAAAAGTTATGCAATTCAACGGGTTTGCGTCTATCGGAATTTTTACCGCGAAAATGTTCCTTTTTTTCGAGAAATCTAATTTGTAATGGCCGAATACGAGCGGTGCGCATTAACTATACACGTATAATATATACGACTGCAGGAACTGTGCAGCGGTGGAGTTGAATGTCGTCCCACATTTTTCTCTTTTTTTTTTTTCTTTTTTTTTGGTCCAGCCAAACGGAAGCTGCGGCTTGAAATATCTCGACTCTCTATTTTCATTCCATTCTGGAATTCATATTGTCTTCGTATTTTCGCAACGTCCCTACTCAAATTAACTAATGTTAACCGTATCAAATATCTTCTGGAAATTGCGTGACGCTTGGAGCGTTGAACGTCTCTTGGTGAAATCTCTTTGTCTTTGAAACTGTCACCATGGTGTCCCTCCAGTATCGTCCTTTACCCCTAAACATCATCCACCTCTCTGCTATCTCTTATACCAGGCACAGAATTGGGCGAAAGTTCACCGAAAGTTAGACAGTTATAATACAGCGAGTGGTCAAATTTCACGAAAATCACGAACATCCGCCTTGTCATGATATCAATACACATAAAACGTATAAGCCGCAATTCTAATTCTCGCAAAAATTATTTTCTTTTTTGTTTTCATTATCACGCGTCGAATATATTTGAATTAAGTTCACCAACAAACTAGTCGATTGATACCAGTTGAACGTGATCGTTGCCATCCTCCCCTCGACTCTCATTCATGAAATATTTGAATGGACTTTTGAAATATTCCAAAAGCAAAATTCTCACTGTGTATAACGTTTAACGCCTGGGTTCAAAGTATACGATTCAGTTTTAAAAATTTTTAAAAATTAATCAAAAGTTCCTGCAGTACGTTTCATAACAATTGTAACATAGTCAGTTTTTCAATTTTATGAAAAACTTATATATATATCTATATTTTCTTTTCTTTTTTCAAATATGACTCTTCACTTCGCCTATCAGTCGGTTACACTACACTTCCGCCAGCTGCCAGTTGGGATTACCTGTTACTCGTTATAGGATAATGGACGTGCATTCGCCTTACTCCGTATCTCCAAGGTAGCTTTGGCATAATTATAGTAATATCCCATAGCGCATTATGCAGAGTTATTCAAATGCGTTAACAATTCGAGTAGGGAGCAACGAATGATCGTGTATCTAAGTGAAATTTAATCCTGCTTTACCCTTGCGATTCGCTTGGGACACAGTTTCTCGCGTTATTAACGTGTAACGCCACCTACGACGTTAATTGTACATAAGTTAACATCCCATTATTCCATCAAATTAGCCTCGTTAATTTATGCACAGTTATGCGAATATCATCGTACATACGTTATGAACGTGTGATGAATTAATGATTACGTAATGACTACCCGTGAATTTTTCCCGTGTTCTCATACATAGGGTGAGCTACAATTTTTATATGGTGTATGTAGAATATACTGTATTAAAAAAAAAGAAAAAAAAATGCTAGCCCTCGTTAACTGCGACCCTCAAAAAATGCAAACCGTAATTGAAATTCCGTTTTCATTCGACGGTGACAATGGCACGCAAGGAATTACCCGCGGATATTTGAAATTGTTTAAAATCATTTTACGTTCAATCTGGCACGCAATGAAAAAAAAAAAAATCTAAACGACACTGATAGTTTTGCTGTACCTTAATGCGGGCTAAAATGAAAATCGTAATAAAATTTTTTTTAATTTCAGTAAAGCATCGCACAGAGGACTTTGTGCAGATATTTATTTTTTGGAAATTCTTTTTATTTATTTCTCTTCCGTCGTACGTTGCATAATCCTCGGATAATTTCAATGATTCCTTCGCGAGCATATTTTGTATTTTTATCTTTCATCAGTGGATTGCAAACTGGGTAAAATATAGTTTGAGGAAAGTCAGTAACAGACGTGCATCAGCAGCAAGAACCAGAATAGTACACGTCGTTTGCTAAATATTTTTCTCGAGAAGAACAGTCATCTTCGGAGCGTCCCGACGCCTCGTC
This sequence comes from Calameuta pygmaea, assembly GCA_031762395.1. Lineage (NCBI taxonomy): Eukaryota > Metazoa > Arthropoda > Insecta > Hymenoptera > Cephidae > Calameuta > Calameuta pygmaea. The sequence goes on along the minus strand of JASANN010000517.1, from coordinate 1,589,597 downwards.
CTTTCCTAAGGATGCTTATTTTCCACGAGCGTTAACGTGCAGTACCTTCGCGAAGATCCGTGAAATAATAAAGTTGACGCTATTATCAGGTACCGGCACAGCTGGTGCAACGGAGCTGGTTGCATTATTTAAGTCGTGCGCTTTTATTTTCAACTCCTCATTATTTTATTCCAGATGACTGCATGAAATAAAAAGTCGAACTCTGCCTTTCCCTCCCGCCTGACCCTTCTTTCATTTCTCCTCTCGCGTCAACCAAGTTTCTCTGGGTCTCCTCTTCATCTTCGCTTTCGTCTCGTCGTTTCTTTCTCCTCTTCCCCCCCCACCTCGTCTCCGTAGCTCCCGCTTCTTTCTCGCGGAATAAAATGAAATACTCATTCTTATTCTTTCCTCATAAATTTTCATTTCGTTACCGTCCCCCATTAAAGTGCTAGATTCATCCTTTCATCCCGCAACTTCACGTTGGTCCTTGGGCTCCTCATTTAACACGGAGCAAGAGATGATTGTCCATATCCGCGTGTCTATTTGCCCGGCGAACTACGTCATCTCCGCCAAATAACAAAGTATTAAATTGGCAACGGAGCGAAAACTTGAACCGCTCCCCGTACTTCGTTCTTGTCGATGACCTATCTGCATATATGAAAGTTTTCAAGAAAACAGAGCTTGGGTTGGGTTGGATTATTTTACAGGGACAATCTATAGAAATTTCCTGATTATCGCACGGCGCTTGGTACGTGCTTGAAACTTTAGCAGGAGATAAAATAAAATTCCCTAGTAGACAGAATAAAGCGCGACATAGTGCTAGGCTTGGAGTGACTATATAAATATTTTTGAATACTAAACAAACGTCGTGTCAGCCGTTTATCATTGATCTTTCCTCGAGGAAGAACAATGGCGTATGGTAATTTTTATTATGAAATTTCTCCGATTCCGATTAACCTAGAGATTTATTGCCGAGAGGAAACTTAGATCCTCGACGTTTCACTCGAGACGCTCCTTTACAGACGGAGCAAGTTGCACGCCGAGATAACTCCCGATTTCTCTTGGCGTCGCGACGCCGTCTATCTGCGCTACCCAATTTTAGAAGCTAGCCCGGACCACTACTATCGTTATCCTCATGGTTCGCGACATTTGCAATATCTTCATGCGACATTTCTCCCTTCCGTTTTTCCCCTTATCGTTCACAGTCGGAATTACGCAATCAGCGCTTCAGCATTCACAAAAGTTATCTACAAGCCGTCGGTTGATTTTTGACCAATCAAATCTATCCTTTAATTTCGCTTAGACGCGGCTGCCTTGCCTGGATGCAAGTTACCTTGGACTTTCTAGGTGGTGTTGACCTTTGATATGCATCAAATGTATGTATACGCCTATGTGCAATAGAGGCATCGAAACTTGAAAAGACGAATGATTACGGTTTAGTATCGCTGAACCCTGAGATCTCTTTTGTTTTATGGCAGAGACTTTATCAATGATTGCCCATTAGTCGCAACTTCTTAATTGAACTTTTCTTCTTTCCCTCCGCGAAATGAAAGATTCGTTGGACGACCTACTAAATCGATATAATCTGCTGCTAGTGCGTAATAAGGCATTGTCTTGAATTGTAATAATAATAATAATAATTTCTCACTTACGTCTTTCCTCCTCGTCCCGTAAATACTTTGAAAATTCGATAACCCGAATCGTCCCGAGACATTTCACGTTTCACGTTGACCCAATTTGGATGCTCTTAAGATGCTAATCAAAGCGTTCATTACTGAAAATATTAAGCACACGAGAATCGTTAATACCTCCAATCGTACGTGCAGAACGAAATTGACCCAATTGCCGAAGATAAGTGTCATTACGTAAGGTTGGCTTGGGTCGAATGTACCCAAGACTGTAGAAGCGGGATGTTCTGCTGTATCGCCAATACAATTGAACGTACAAGGCTGTGCAATCGCTTTCAGATATTAGCTATAACAATTGTATACCTACGTAGGCATACGCGAATGACTGAGTGTCAAAGTGTCCGATTTGTATGAGATTCGAAATCGAACGGAAGTTTAATCGGATGGAATGATTTCGTGGAATAAGCTGATAACGAGAGCCGCTTCGATGGTCATTGAGTTATGAAATTTACTGGACGTCGCTGTCGACATTCCTCACCGCACATAATTTACAAGGAACGTTGCACCGACAAATGGATATTACGGAACGTGCGCCCAATAACGTTCTAGCATGCAACTGTTTGCGGATTTAATGCGGTCTCAGGTTAACCCTAAAGGCATCTCCACACCGTGACTAAGATGCCTATATGATACCCTAGGACGAACCAAAGCAATCCAACGATGTCGATCGGTCATTCTCGTTTTGGGTCTGTCGAATAAGTGATAATTTGCTCTGATTAAAAATTCCTGTATCAAAAGAGTCATCCGTTTGGCTTTGTATTTGCAGAACCTCTTGGCATTTATCTTAGTCTTTTTGGTGTATATTTCTCAGATGATCCATACGTGTGAAAGCACCTTTAACAGTCGTATATACCAATGACTTTGGATATGTAATACATTTATGGTCATTCCGTGCAGTATGCGGGTTGGGCATATCCCGCACGCTATACTGAAACGTCATGTTATTAAGGCCACGAGTATTTAGCATTCCCCTTGCGCATCGATTAATTTAATTAATCGGGAGTTATGGCGGTTACCACTAACTGTTGCGTAGATAACGTGCGGATGGGACAAGAAAGTATCAATTCGAACTAACTCCGGCCCTTGCGTTATCTAGGGCTAATTTAACAGTGAGCTAGAACGTGTCAGGTTTATAGGGTTTCACACGAAAACTCTGAATTCTATGAGAGTCCAATAGCGTCGTGTCTGGGACGACTTAATTTCTTTAATGGGAGAATTGTTTCGTTATCGGAAAAAAAAGGATGACAATAATATACTGGAGGCTTCAATTCGTTCTTTCGCTTACACAAGAGGATAATTTAGCGTGTTTACGGTTACAGGTGGAAAAGTTATATGTGGAAAATATATGGATCATATGTATATGATCTTGGACATATGAATATTGTGTTGATAATTAATATAATTTTTACGTCAAATACATTTTATTATCAATATCCTATCACTGTGCAAATACAAACAAAATTAGTAACATTCATAACTTTTACGTATGATACATATGTGATCCATATATTTTCCATATATAACTTTTTCACCTGGAATAGATTGTGTAATCTTCGTCGAGGCTGAATTTTATTTAATTCAGGAATTAAATTGATCTCCGTTCCCAACTGGATTCTTAAATCTTGCGAAGTTGGTATTCTTGAAATACGATACTTTAGTAATTGGCTATGAGAATGGAGGTCTGGATATTAAAAGAAAAAAGTAATTTCACTGCTTGAGATCGGATTTTGAACAGGTACGAATTTTTTCGCAAAAAAAAACAGAAGAATGTAGATACTAGTACGAACGTTAGAAAACGACGTCGGAGACACTGCTCACGGGTATACACTGTATATTCTCAAGCAAAAGGGGGGGGGGGGGGTAGTCCTTAGATTATATATCGACGGGCATTGTCCTCCGTGACATCGTAGCAGTTTTATTGGAGGCGAAAGCCGAGAAAAATCTCAGGGGATCGAGAACATTTTCTCTAAAGTCAAGTCGCAGCGGTGGATGGGCCGATGGAGAAGATGGCCTCGCGATATCTCGGGCTCTGTTTTCTATTATGGTCCATTGATTCCTTCTTATCGTGAACGCGGGTCTTCTGCAATAAAGAAAACAAATAAGTTTACAGCTTCTATGTCTTTCCAGACTTGTCGTGACTTTAATAAGTCTCGTTTCAAAACGCTTTCACGCGGGAGTTGACACCCCTTCAGGCACGATTCGCTATGCTAAAAAAAAGGATCAAACCACGATTCCTGGTTATAAGGACGAGAAAAATCTTTGAAACGAAGAAACAATTCCTATCTCGAAATTTCTTGGAAACGACATTGGCTTATGCCTGGAACTTTGCTGGTTATTAAATTGCAAATTGGCGAATGTTAACTACGTTGGGAATCGATGTAATGAAAATTTTCAAATTTCGGAAATACCATCGGGATACATTATTTTCTTTAGCATGCAATTATAGACATTTCAATCTCGTACTACGCGCGTTACGTAATCAGCTGCCGCAATGACTTTACAAATGAATTCAAATTCTACCTCCGGTAAAAACTGCTACGTTTTCCTCTCGCTATGGATTATTCAGCATATATACATATACATATATATCTTACGCGCGTACAGTTTTATGGCTAGGAAATGGGTCGGAAGTTACTGATGATACATATAAATAAAGACGAGTATTATTATCATAAAATATACTTAATTTCACCTTATTTAAATCCACTACCTTTGCAATTATAAATATTCATGCAAGGACTGATATGACCCATCGGACGTTATATTAAATCAAATCAGAAATGACGTGTCTGAATTCAGCATCTATCTCAATACATTACATTTAATTTCCTGTGAGGAATAACCTATCGATATTACCAATTTCTGAGTAATTCGCCAGGCAGATGAGGTTATTACTCGTTAGCGCAGAAAATAAAGTACATTGGATCGCCTATAACGGGTATAGACAATATATACTGCTAGCCTCTATTGCTCATTTGACGAACGCGAATGTAGGTACAGTCACTGAAATCCCCATCGACCTCGAGATTAATTCGCCAATTAAATGGCACAAGATGGTGGGAGAGCGAGGAGAGGTCATAGGTCAACTCGGGATGAAGTGGGACCAAGAGTGAAAGGGCGCAGGGGAGGAGGGGTCAGGGAAGGGAAATGGGGCAGAGATAGTGTTCTCCTTCTCTTCGTAGACCTTCCAGCGAGGCTTTGGATTGACTTCGGAAATCTCAGTCTTCGAGCAAGAAATTAATGAGTTTCCCGCTAGAAAGGAGCCCCAACGACAGTTTCTCAATTTTATGGCCGGATCTCGAATAAAGCCTGGTTCGAAAAACAAAGATTGCGTACTTCATTGACGCCCGCTTCCTCGAATGACGTAACGATCGCCAAGGGACGCCACGGCGCTTCTTTTCGTTCTTTTTGGACACGTCAGATAGCCGTGATATCGTAAACGAGCTGTCTTGGAAAAAAAAAAGTTGGTAACTACCCCTTATGTTACGATGGACAAGTTTCTGGGCCGTAATAAAATATTGACGGAATGAAATAATCGAATTTTATTAATAAATTTTTTTAAGATTTTTTCTTTTGTCTTTTTCGTAATTACAACGCGTGTCCTTAATGATGTAGTAACTTTTTTTTGAAATAAATGTAAATTATTTGATTTTCTCGGGACAGGCTATTAATCTTTATTCGTTAATGTACTTTTTGGATGACGAGATAAATACGAGTTTTTTAAAATAAATATCTAATCAATCACTGAAATAATTAATACAGTCTCATGACATCGCGGTTGTCATTAAGCCAGAATATTTTGCAGTTCGTAAATAAGATTTTTTTAAAGACGAAGATGAATTTACTTGGAAAGAAAATATTCGCTAGCTTTGCGATAGTTAACAAGTGGAAACTTTCAATATTTGCGAGATGAAATCGATAGAGTGAAATTCAAAGTGGTGTTAATTTTTTTTGTTTAATATCGTTCGCCGCATCTCCTTTCCATTAGAGTGCCAATTAATGGAAAAAAATGTTAAAGAATCCAGATGCGAGATGAAACGCGACAAAAATTCTTAGTGCATCCAGATGTAATTTTTACCTATAATTGGCATATTTTCGTACTTGGCAAAAATTCAAAAATCACGAGTCGTCTTGCCTTTCGCGATTCCAGGTGCATAAGGTTCCAAGCATGACATAGGTAGGCTGGGACGGCATATGCATATGGATGGTTTAAACGGGATTAAGGAGGAGGGCCCCATTGGGGCCACGGAGGGTGTGTGCGAACGGGAAGTAGCGTGATTACGTATTGAATTGGGTAATTATTCAATGGATCGCCAGGCTTCACGCTGTATACAAACGCGGAGTGAACGTAGTGCACCTAGACCGGCTACGGCATCGCCATACAGGCGTTTAAGTGTCCCCAGCGGGCTTTGATTCACGACTGGTGAGTGCCGCCATGAAATTGACCTGCCACGAGCACAACCGTCGGAGCAATCGAGCCGAACGTAGGCTCGCCGACGCCGACGCCGTCGTCGCCAGTGCTAATGCCAAGACACAGTGTATATGTGTATATACATATATATACATATGCGGTATGCCAAAGAGGGATATAGCTATATCCTTATACGAATAGCCCTTAGGTTTACCTTATCCAAGAAGCGTCGCGACGCTTATATTCTCGACAGCACACACGCTAACCTAGACGATGGAGATGTTCGAGGACCCTCCTTCAGGAAACTAGGGATACTCATCTCCTAGAGGAGATTCTTGAGTAGATCTCGAACTTGTACTTGCACGGCAAGGCGGGTCCATGATACGGGCTGCTGGAAGTGTTTTTGGTTATTTTAAGAATAGCGGCCACGGTTAAATAAAAAAGTAAAACCTGGAAGAGGATTGGTAAGAAGATGAAGGTGAAGATGACCGAAGACTCGAAGAAGTACAAAGAGGACCCTTGAAAAGTGTTCTCGATAGACCAAAACCAGGGACGTCTGGCGTCCTTGAGTGCTACGAATAATTTATTCAAATTCGTCTGAAAGTCATGAAAGTTTTAAAACTAGAAAGTAGACGCCCGATTCTGGCGTCTTCGTGCAGCTGGTCTTTGGGATCTCGATCGCTGCTGGAATACACGTGAATACGATCTCAGAACCGAGAGATAATTTTATGGCATCTTATCAGTTTCTAGGTAATGCCGTTCCTGGCCTGATTCTCTCGATCCCCGATGCTGCATGTAGGTTAATTTATCTAGAAAGACGCTTCTTCTAGGACTGTTTCCGGTTAAGGTTGGTATTCCTTCCGGATTGAGTAGCTTGTGGTTAAGCGCATTTAAATGTTCCCACGAGGCTTCCGGTTCGGTGTTAGCGTCGAGTAGGTAAGTGCTACCTGCTTCTGAATTGAGGTCTCGCATTCACACATATACACCTTCGATTCCGTTGGTCCTTTACACAGGCACGTTTCGCTACATACTCGGTTTACGTTAACTGAACTGATGAAACATGGACACGGAATGGGCCATTGCGTCTAGTCTTCCGCGTAGCTGGCCAAAACGTACTATATGTTTTCGAATGTCCTCGAGGTTCGAAACTCCACCGCCAGAGCGCACTTTATCCATAATATTGGTTTCACGCTTTTTGGAGAAAAATACAAAAAACGAATTGGGATCTTCATGATCCTTAAAAGCTCAGAATACAAAATTAAGCATTGCCGTCGAAGGATCATCGTCAAGGACTCTACTTGATGCCGATAGCTGGATAGACGTTACTTTGATCGATGAGAATGTCATAAGCGTTTCTAGAGAAATTCTACGATCGTTCAGCAATCAAACTACACCATGATAGTCGACCAAATTAATGGGAGCAATCGATATGGCAAATATTGATAGACTGATTACAAACCTAGTTTTATTTGCCCGATATTCGGTCTGCTCACTCGTCGATCGTTACAAGGATCAAATCAAATTGGAAGGCAAAGAGTAGTGGGCGCTATTGAATCATACTTTTTTCAATCTCACTATTTTTTCGACCCAGATCGCTCCTCCTCGTCGATATTTTATCGCAAATTTGTGGATTTTACATCCCAATTGGAATTCGCTAACGATCTCTATACACTCTTAAATGTGCTAGTGACATTTCGTATAAAAAAAAAAGTATAAAAATTTGGTATATACCGGCACCCAATGTACTAATTTTAAGCTCTAAATAAGACCGTGATACATTATCTTCATTCTTGATACTGTGTACTGTATTTCCGAAAAGAGGAACTGCCTGCAGGAAGATCAACATAATCAAATGTGCAATTTTTTTAAGTGAATTTGTGCGGTACCATCGCCCCTCCCATAGCCTGAGGATGAACCTCACCCTAAGAATAATTTGGAAACAATATCAAGTGAAAGCTCACGACGCTACTTGTACTTTAGCCAAGCGTAGCTTGTGTAAATAACACATAGCGAATTGGTGCGAATAAAAAAAAAAAGTAATCACAAAACAAGGGGAAACGAATATTTGGTGTTCTTAAACCTCTCCAGGTGAAATGTCTCAATAAGCTGCGCCCTTGGTAGAAGTAACTACGTTATTTTTACTTTGGTTGGATACACCTTCTCCTGCTTAACAGGCAGCATAAGGCTCGTGCCCAGAAGGGGAAGGTTGCTGCAACTACAGAACCTTTCTTAAAAAGACCAATTTAACCACCCTGGAAAGCTCTCGCACGCTGCTGGAGTCTTGCCTAAGAATTTGCTCCTTAGCACTTCCGTGCTACTGGTGTTTCGCACCAAGGAGAGTAACAATAGTATGTACTAACCTTAACGACTTTACTCTTGCATGAGAGATGTTAGGTGGTTTACACAGGGTGGATTTCAAGGCCCTTCAGTCCTGACTAACAATAAGTGTGAATAACTACAAGTCGGTAAAAAAGTGGTTCGGTAAAACAACTTTGTCTGTCGTACTTTTCTTTTTGCGAGAGCACAAAGAGGAATAGAATAAAAAGAAAGTAAGAACGCTAACTATACAACAAAGACATCCTCCACGAGGAAGTCAAAGAGTCGAATGGAATCGAAGGGCCTAGGTGGTTGTTGCTTGTCTTATTTTTCGTGGTTACGTATATGGGCTATTGTTATAGGTTAGGTTGGTATACGGTCGGGAGCGAAGTACGCGATTCCATTTCGCACATCTCAAAGAAATGGTAACAATATAAAGCTTCTAGGGTTTTCTTTCCATGCGATATGTCTAGATAGCTCAGTCGCGCACATGGGGTCCAGGATACAGAGAAAGGGAGGTACCAGCCGTATCGCTTCTTAATATATTTTCGAAGAGGGCAAATGGAAGGAAGTTCGGCTTTATTTGAGTTTGTCGATGCGCAGGGACGTCTTGGATTGACTGGATGACTTTTTACTTAGCCTTGTTGGTACGGCAAGGAAATCGGATCCTTTTGTCTAGCAGTGGTTAACGGTGACTTTCAACATCCAAGAGTCTCGAGTTCCATCTCTCCTTCGAACCACTTTATTCGCCTCCATCTTTCTTTCGACATATGTATATATACATATACTCGTTTGTGTATCGTGTAGCACTACTTCCAAGATATACCCCCACCTCGTTCCTTCCTTTATACTCCATTCCATCTTGGTCCTCTTGATTTTACGCAGGTCTGCTTCCGAACACGTTTTCTACCGTTTCCTGCCGCCACATTCTTTCACAAAAGCGACTTCCTCGGGATCCGCTGCTCGTTCGCCTGCCGCCCCTTTCGTGTTTTTTATCGATATGCCGTCGTAGCCCTTTTTTTTGGGCAAATACAAACTGTCCCGTGTAAAGCCGCGAACCAGTTATCGCGGTGAAAAAAAAAGTTTCGATAAGGGACCAGGATTTATTTCCCAGTCCCGCAGGACTAGTTCTTCCAGGATCTCAGTCACCTACCGACTCCATCCGAGATGTGAATTTCTTGCTCTTTTCACTTGCCTCGATATCTTCTTATGTCCTTCGAAAATCTTTGTTAACGTTAAAAAAGATTGGTATTGCTCGATATACCGAACTGAGATCAATAAATGTTTATTGTTAATGAAAGATTTTTAATGATGGAAAAGGCGTTGATGGTTTCTTAGACATGCTATATGGTCTTTTTTTCTCCATTTCTCGGGACCGAAAGAACTTAAATTTTTGTGAAATTTAACCCCGTCCATCATATTCCACCCCGAGGGGACAAAACATCCAGCCTCTTTCACGGTGTGAAATTTATCTGGCTGCCGAATCCCCATCTGCGAGCATGAAGGGTCGGGTCACTGATGAAAGTTCGAAGATGTGCCTCTGTCTGCGCAACCCCTGATTCAACCTTGCCCAATTTCATCCACGTCAACTACCACGTACCCCATCTATACACGTATATGTCTATTCGGAAGGATACGCTGGAATATTCTGTAAAGATACAATTCGAGAATATAGGTTGAGTATGAAATTGCCTCGATATTTTTTTATCCCCTATATTCAACAATCTTTCAGAACCCCTAATTCAGTCTCATTCACTGAGATTGGAATTGATCCCAAAAATCAAGCCTGACACGATATGAGATTTTCTGAAGATTGACAGGGGTGAACTCGAGGCACAAGTAAGTTACGTATGGATATTGCGAAAATAATGAAAATTCGTAAGATCACCAAAAACTATGGTTATACATATAATTGCAAATTATTTCGATACGATCTAATTATTTTACTCCATAAGTCGATTAATATCTATCTAAGTTTATTATCGCCACCCTCAGTGATTTCCTAAGTCATTCTCGATAGATCACTTTTAGGTTAAGCGAAATTCGCTGATCCGTGAAAAGTTTATATTGCGGACAAGGTTCTCGATTTTAAGGGTAGCACGGAAACCGTGATATCGATTTCATTTACCAAGTAAGCATGAGGGTTGCCAAACTGGAATTCGTAAGACTTTCGAACAGGTTGCATCAGTGCGAAATAAACGAATGATAAACGTGACAGGAAATATTCTCTTACCTGTTGGAATATTACGCAGAAATAATCAAGTGAGATAAACCGTAACAAGATATTCCTTATAAATGACTAGTGGTCTATCGCGAGGAAACAAAAATTGTCTTGTAACAGTCCAAGGGAGAAAATAACAAGCGATTATGACGTTGCATTATCTCTTAATGCTCGACCGCCCGAGACATTAATCCTAGTGATATAGAGCCAGTTTTACGCGGGATTCCTTACGAGAGAGAAAAAAAAATAAAGACAAAAAACAACGCCCACTGCCCAAATTGAAGAGTTGTTTGCGACGTCTTGTGTTTCTACTTTCTTTATTGTCATTAGGGTGACTCGTAAATCTTGCATAATTAATAAAGTCATATCTTTTTATCTGTTGTGATAAAAAAATTCTTTCCTCGTAAGCAATATATTTTTCATCACCATTGTCGTCTTGCATGCCTTCGACTATAATGAAAATTATTTTGTTATCGAATCCACGACGGTAGTGCTACCGTTAACGAATATAGGAAACTTCACAAATTTTGCGTCTATCTTGAGCTACGTGGAGGAATGAAGTTGGATGGTATATATGGAACCAGTTTACATATCAAGCAGTTCTCTGATATATCTTAAATATCGCTGGCCGAGGTCACGTTATTTCTTGTATAAAGAGGAGAGCTTGATGGTTTCTTAATGACTCAAGTTAAAGGTCTCACCGAATGAACTTACCTTTACCTTCGTCAATTGTGTTGAGACTATAATTTCACCGCTCAATTACTCTTACTAACGAGACTGAAACTTCACGTCCTTTGTTCTTACGCATCTAGGTTACGTAAATGGTGGGACCCTTGTTGTGGAATTACTTTCTTTTTTTATAATAAGAGCTTCCTTGAACTTGATTATTTCAAAGTGACAAACCCACTTGAACGATAGCGTCGAGTACCGGCCATGTCGAGACTTACAGTCTGAAGCGTATGAGATGTGAATTTGACTTGGGTTAGACATTTGGAATATTTATTGTCAATAAAAGAAAAGAAGGGATCTAGGAAAAGGTATGAGTAAACAAGGTATGGAAGTGTTCAAAGGGTTTCATAGTCAGCGTGACGTCAGCCAAGTATCTACAGGTTGTTCATTGTTCCATTAGTTGGTCTAGTGACAATTTATAGAGATACAAGAGGACGCTCGTGCGAAGGGATCGACGAGGGTGGAATGATAAAAAATGAGGAGGAAGAGGAAACTGTCGCCGCGCCGATAGGAAACACGGGGAAGCGTTTTCACAATAAATCGTTTTATTTCATTGACTTTTAAACGCCTCAGATATAGACGCAATAATTTTACCAGATTCGTGAGAAAAATTCGTCTCTTGTATCGAGGGTTGTTGGCTTATTTTTTGAGGTTGGCTAACGTTATCCTGCACTGTACCATATCGTAGGAGAGTACGTACCAACAATGGTAGAGTCAGTGTGGAGTCGTGTTTTCGTGGATCGTGGCCGTGAGAGAGAGCGAGAGGGAGAAAGTGAAAGAACCAGGTAAAAAAAAGAGAGAAAGGTAGAAGGAGATAGAAGTCTTAATTTCGTAGAAAAAGTTATTAAAGAAATAATAAAATTAACCGTGGGTATAATCCTTGGGTAAAACTGTGTTAAGATATGGAGGACAGGGGCGGGTAAAAGTGGGTATCTATTACATCTCAGTCGTAACCAATGGAAATATAAAGGAAATAAAAATAAGCGATGTTTCGAAATTATTATTAAAAATTTGGATTATTTTTCAAAATTGCCGCATTCCTAAAGTATGCAAAGTAGTATATCTTTTGTACGGTAAGTCCGTTAATTTCGGAATACTCTGTATATAAAAGTTTAATTTTCATTGTCAGTCACAGAAAAAGTACATTAGGGATCTTAACCTAATTATTACAGTTGGTATTCCTTTACGCTACTGATTTCATCGTATACTTGCCTAAGAATAAATTGTCAGTCAAGATAACCTCATCTGAACTCTACGTACGGGTAAAGAGAAGAATAGTATATCTAAGGTAAAATTGGTCTTGCCAGAGCTTGGCGGAAGATAGGAGGCAAAATCTTCCAAGTCAAGAAGAGCAGGAAGATCGAACGTGACGCTTGTTTTTACGGAGAATAATTTCTCGCTGAAGACTTCGTTACTATCAAGACGTGACGTCTCTTCGAGAGAGGCTTTAGGGCTGTTGCGTAACTATACAGGCCGTCTAATCCCCAAGGCTCGTCTCGACTAAATAGGCAAGTTCAAATCAAGGGTCAAAGTGTGGATAGACCCTCGGAGCAGTTACTCATCCGACAAGATATTCCACGGCTGTATACCCTCCATAACGAAACTCAGGAACAGCTTGGGAAATGCTCGTCAGGTAACTTTATTAAAGATTGACGTTCTATCTCAGCACTCTAACCTCCGTACGCGGAACGCCTAGGGCGTCAGTACGTAATACGGTACAAGACCCACCAACTTAGTACCCCTAATCTTCTGGGTCTCGATACTGAATTTTCGAAGTGCGGACGGAAATTGGAAATACCTCAAGCATCTTGGGACACAAACGTGTATTACCGGTGGTATCGAGCCCAGTAATGAAGCTTGTTGCAGCTGTTACAAATTTTTGTACACATCTCCCAAACTTCGGCATATTATGCTCTGATAAGAAGTTAATAGAAACTAAGGGAATCATCGGATTCTTCGATGCGTCTTGCGGCGTGTGTTAAAATTTCGCGCACGGTGCGCGCGCATTTCGCACGGAAGTAATTGGATTTTCGAATAGCTAATATCAGTCGCCCGGAAGGGACAACACTCTGGGGATTATTTGTGGATGATGGGTCGAGGCACATCGATACGTCACGTTTGATGTAGGTATATCTGCTCCCTGCTTAAATCATACTGAATTACACTCGTTCCTCGTCACTTCCGGTATATATGTATGTACATCGAGTCCATTTTGTTATACCCCATAAGGAACGTGTTCAGCATGGCCGTTGTGGCTGCTCTTCACTTGAGACACATATGGCTCGTTGCCCAGCAAAAAGCGAATCCTATATGGGTCAGTGAAAATTATTCACCCAGGATATGTTGGTTTTTGCTCTGATTACGTCACGGACTTTCAAGTTGCTTGTTCTTCGTTCCACGGTAAATTTTCAAGGTACGTGGATACAAAGCTTGAATTTATGTAAAAGAAGGATTTTCGTTGATTTATAACTGGACCACTGTGTTCCGTACGGATGGTTCTCTTGTATTCAGGTATATCTCTCGGGAGCTCGAAACAATGAGGTTGCTTCGGGAACATGTTTCTATACGCAGAGGAATCGTGGAAGGAGGAGCTTTAGCTCTTGCGTCAAGTCTTGCGAGCTTTGCGACTGATGGGAGTGTGATGGATGATCCATCAGATAAGCATTACCTCGCCCTAATCTCGTAGTCACAAGGTTTTTTTTTCTCTCTTCCTAACCGCAAACTATTTATCGCGTACGGATCGACCGGAGGGAGTCTATTATTCGGCCGGGCGAAGGCGCGCAAGATGAACGGGTCCATTCGAAAAGTTCTTTCGGCTTGGAGTGTCAACCTTGACGTTTATCCGCGCCTGTCTTCACTTCTTTTACGTTTAATAACTTTTTCTGGGATCTTCCAGGGATTTTCATGTTCAAATTTGCATATGAAGTTTCGCTGCTACAGGAGAATCTGCGTACTTCCGCGCGGCATCGTGATTGTCGGATTTGGCTATGGTGGCACTGGTAATTAATTTTCCCAGTTATCATTAGCTTAATTGCATAACTGACATGGACAGCTCCGTGCCAAGAACGATAACGATAAATATCCTCATAAAGGCGATTGCATTGAAATTCTCTTTGAAGAGCTGATAACCATATCGCTTCTATCTGATATAGATGTACAGTTTATAACCCTATAGCTAACGTGCACGATATATTTGCCTATATTCGTTTACTATTTTTCGAACACTCGGTAGATCTGAACTCCATCGCGTAAACTGGAGACTTGAGGGTATCGTACGACGAGTAAGTTTTTCGGTTTGTTTCTGCCTCCAAACGACCATCTCCGTTTGTCATGGAAATCCCACAAGGGACACTGCTAAGAGAACGGAACTTTTCTTCCGGAAGTGAAACGACCGTCTGGATGAAGTTCTTTCGGTGGCGACCGTCAAATAGTCGCGGAACAATTTCGTTTGTTCGCGAAAACCCTGTGCGGCTCGAAATTAAAAGCATAAAGTGCACTGGGTGCAACGAGGCGAAGCTCATTCCATTTTTTTGTTCTCCCTGGCATCCCATCTGAACCCGGAACGCTCAAGCTAAATACTACGAAGCCACGTAGAGGATGCAAGTTGGTTAAAAGATTCACTGGTTAACTGCGAGTCACACCCAATGGCTTTGTATATCTTGACGATAATAAATTTACTTGAGATTTTTCTTTCCCTTCTAATACCTTATTTCGTTTCGCTATATATTTTGGAGCTTCATCTTATTTCTCGTCCTATCGCAGTTACACGTGGGACATATGTATTTTTTCCCTTTTTTTCTGTTGTCAATATTACACGATTGTTTGCCTTCGTCTGTGAGAGCTCCAACCCCCCCCCCCCCCGCCCCCTTATGGCCTGGGGATCGTTTGTTTGCTGAACAGTCTCACAATCAGACGTCTCCTTTACCGTTTCCCCCTCTTTCAAATTTTCTTACTTAAATGTGTCCTACGCATTGTGTTACATACTTGAGCGAAATTTATACTATATCTATTGAGACGATACGCTTATGTTACTTTTTTGTATTTTTTTTACACGATATTATTTGGACGTCGACAATATTCCAGCGTTTCAGGAACTTTTTATGGATACGTTATGATAATTTATTTCGCTTCAATTTTCCAAAAAGGGCATGCATAAGTTTTTTTTTCATTTTACATATTATGTTGCGGTTATGAATTATTAATTTTGTATTTAATGGACTGACCCATGGTTCACGTTACGTGTGACGTAATCGTTATGAGGGTAGGAATAAAAAATTGTAAAGAAGTTTGAAATTATTTTAGAGTACATTTTTAGATCACGTAGCTTTCATATACAGTTTGAGGCGCGCATAATAACTTTATCAAAATGTGTTCCTATTCATCTCTTATTGAGCGTGTGTAGCGGATAAAGGTACTAACAATATGGGTCGTGTGGAGAAAATCAGTTGAAAAATTTTCTTTTCATGGTTACCTTTAATAAACGTACGTATACCTATACGTTGTTTCTATTGATCTGTCTAAAATTTCAAGCTGAAATTAAGAAGAAAAAAATATCCCAAGTAATTTTCCTGGAAACGAAGTTGCCGACGTAAGTGTATGATAATCGCAAAGCTATGTGATGAAATAATTAATTAAAGCGTACTTAGAACTTCAAACTTCACTAAGTTTAATGAGCTCTTTGCCAGGTAGGTAAATATCAACTATCTACGGTAAAGAAATCTATGCTGAAATTTAGAATCGTACAGCTCATATAGATAGACATATATTTAGACACTCTAACAATAATTCGTCTTGCTTTATTCGTCGATTCACTTTGCGTAAAACACTTTTATATAAACATTGATTATTTAAGTTTTCAAATAATATCTTTTCGGTACAAAGAACCGTATTTGTAATATCGTGACGTACATGCGATTTAAGCGGGTCTTTTGTAATACGCGAAAGTCGATTGTACAAAACGGCATTATTATGCAACTAATGCGTAAAGTGACAAGCAGTCATGCACGAGTTGCATACATTATTTTTTTCACGGCCGTGAGTAAAGTTCATGTGCAAAGTTCGATTTTGAATGCGCAAACTGTACTTTTTACATTATATACAATATAAAAAAAAAGATTACATTTACGCAGTGTAAATTGAATCTTACACATGAACTTTACTCACGGCCGTGAAAAAAAAAAATGAATAATATTTCGTTAAGAAGCAATTTGAGAAGGATTGATTTAAAAATTGTCGTGTAGACGCAAAGAAAAAAAAAATATAAAAATCCTTCACCAGTCAAAGTGATAAACCGCGTGCTTTTGCGATAAGTAAATATTAATATACCAAATATTAATATATAGCCTATGAGCTAAATTTAATATGAAAATGGTATAAAATGATTTTACGATCTATCACCTTATAATGTTCCGTCGTGTTTGTATGGTCAGGATCAAAGCTATAATAAAAAACGAAAAGTGTTTACGCAGGTACGAATAACCTTTTTTAATTAAAAAAAGAAAATGACGTGATCGACTGCTTTCAAATTACATGACAATGTGTTTGAGGAAATTGATGAAAAATTTTAGGATTAATTTGAAAAAGCTACCAATGTCCGTTTAACGTGATTGCTCGTAAAAGGGTCGATGTAAGTATCGTCCATAACGAATTTGGCTGGTAGTTTACTTTACGAGCAGCTCGATCGCCCGAAGCTCCAAGGCTTTTCCCTGACCCCGTAAAGCTTTCTCGATACTGGAGGCGCAAGCTCTTCTGGCTCTCGGATAGTTCTCGACGATTAAGCAGCAAGTGATATATACAGATACATACATAGAAGTCTAGTATGTATACAAGCTCTAGTAGATACGTTACCAGACATCGTAGTGGGGGGTTATCGAAGTTTCGCAAAGTCTTCGTTTGTTTGGACCATTTATCAGAAGTCGAGTTTACCCTATCAAAATAGGCTAGCTGGTCCAGATTTGTTGTGATATTCACATCTTCCAGTATCGTTTTGAAAATTGTAAATTCATTCGTTCCCTCATGAAATCATTTTCTATCTTTATTTTTCGGTTCGACGTCTTTTCTGCGCTATGTTAGATTGAACGTGGTCGTGAAAAAAAAAGGATTTTATTTATATTAACGTGAAATTTTCGGTCACAGCTTACCGATCATATTTCATCGCCACATTTCGCCGCTGGGCAATAACTCTTGTTTTCCTTGTTTTATAAAAACTTTATGGCTAAGGATATTAGATACGAACGAAAGCACTTCGCCTTCCACCCTGATGCTCTCTGCCCTCCTGACCTATCCCCCTACTCCTATCTCCATCCCCCCTATCTTTCTTCTCTGCGTTTCTTTTCTGTTGCTGGGTCTCATCATCGCCACACAGCCTCTTCCGCATCTTTCGCTCAATTTGCACTTTTCTTTTTACCCTTGACCGTCTGTCTCGACAGGAACCTTAATAACTTTCATCAAAAGTTTGTCACTTGATTTGCCCGTGGTGAGTGCAGCTTCCGTTCGTTCTTATTATTTTTCTGCAAAATCTGCCAAAAAATTTTTTTACGAATTTTTTACCCATTTTCTATATTCGTACATGAAGCCTTGTTCATTGGCTGTTTTTTGAAAATATAAATAGCATGACTTAATCGATAAGATTCCTATCATATATGGGCTATTTTTATTAATTTTTCTTATCTATCGTTATATTCCTCCTATTCCCTTATCACGATGAAATTCTGAAAATCGTCGAAGATCGATTCTATAATGAACTGATTTCAATGCAATTTAAAAGCTCCTTTAGTGCAGAGATAAAAGAGCATTATTGTATAGCGTAAAATTAGTGTATACAGGAAGTTTCAATTTTATACCTTTTCAAATTTTACACCTTGTATTATAGAGAAGTTTCACAGACGTAACGTCTGTAATCTACCTACTTGGTTATTAACATGTACACAAGCAGCCTTGGATAAATTCACATATGAATAAAGAAAAGATTATCAACAACGACCTCATTTTTGTATTTCTCTTCGTATCACTTTTTATACACAGACAAAGTGAATATGAAAATCTTTTTTGTTTTTTTTTTCAATAAGTTTTCTACGGAATATAAATAGTTGACGTATTTACGCGTATTTCTGCCATACTGCCTATTTTTTCTGAAACTATGAAATTGTTTGAACGTCACTGGCTGTACCATTTTTTGTTCGATACATCAGAGAAAAACAGCAACAGAATACGTAAAAATGTACAGACAGATAGTACTCGATATCGGGATGAGGATTGACTAGATTTCAAATCTGCTTATTTATATGTCTCGTCGATTGAAAATTCCACTAGCTACGTATATGTATATTTACGTATTATATGTATATATATATATATTTTAGTCTCAGTACTCTGCAGTAACTCGTATTTATTTACTACCATACCTGGGATGAATATTCATGCAATGTTCTATTTCGCTGCTGGATAAACTCACGACGAAACATATTTGCATTAGAGATAATGGAACCACGAGAATAATTGTGCTTTTCGAAACTTTCCACGGATTTCTCGTAACTATGTTGACCATGCAGAACCTTTCGACACTTTTTAATTATATTCAAGATGTGCGTTTTATAATAATATATTGTCCATCATTGCTTCGCAAAGATATATTCGATCTTTGAGTGGGTATCAATGAGTTAAAAAAAATGGCGTTCAAATATTATCAGGAGAAGAGGGATACTTCGGAAAAATGTTGATTTTCACTGTAATGGATGATCGTGTTTGATAATAGATCCTTCCATTGTCACTGATAAGGTAACGTTAAGGACAGTAGCGCAAAAGGGAAAATGATGGTGGCACAAGTAAATGTTCGATCGAATTTGTAATCGGTGCTTGGGGACATTTGCAAGCATTCTCGTGGTGCGCCAGATCCTGCCTGCTGGTTTAATCGAAGCTCTGAGAGCTGGACAGCTGGTGGCGCACTCGTTTTTTTTTTGCGGCAATCCCTGACGCTTAGCTTAAGCATCTATAGTGGCGGCTAAACCACATAGGAGAAGTTGGCCGCACGACTAACCATTCGCTAAACGTGATAGTAACGATAAACCGTTTTTACTTCAGACACGAGAATATCAATGCTTGTGCGTTATATACCTATGATGATGATTATGGGAAAAATTCAATGTGAAAATTATTTCAGCCATTATACACAAGTATTTTTTTTTCAATTTCTACGTCATTCGTATACGTTCTTGGGGAGGGTTGCGAAATTGAATTTTGGTATAGAGTGTATTTTACCTTTTTCTTTTTATCGCTTTGCCATGAATTTTTTTTCTAATATTCTCGGAATCTCTGCTTTGCTTATCGACGGAGAAACAATTGGGACGTTGCTTTCGCGTTTCTTTAACGTGAGATAAGAAACGTTTTTTACGAAAACTCGGTGTTTGCTGCTACTGTACGTGCTTTATTCGTCCTTTTGTTTGGCTTGGATTTAGCTTGCTTCGTGGTATATTGTATTTTCGGCAATATTTTCGTATTTAGATCTTGTCATTGATTAAGCAGACTCGGTTGCGTTACATTGGGATACGAGAAATTTTCTCGAGATACGTATACCGATATACGAAATACGTGTATCGATAAAAAATTAAATAACAATAGCAACGATTAAAAGAATATTATGTTCCACATTGATACGAGCAGTATTTCTACAAGGATTGCTATTACTTACAACGGCAGACTAATTATTTTTTGTTTGAATTCAAAGACATAATAAAAAAAAATTCATTAAATTATCTTATCTTCACTAGCGCAACACATTCTCGTATTTCTCCTCTTTGAAAAATTATACCTTGCGCAGCATCCGTTTTACGTTACTGCTTGGCGTACGTGATCTGATCGAATCACGTAATAGGTATATGTATACAAGGTGTAAGAAATTTCCGATATTCCCGCATTTCTTTCAGGGTTTCAAACGAGTGAACCACGGAAAAAGAATAGTTGCGAATTCTCGAAGGGATAGAAATCGTTAGCCACAATTCATTCCCAGCGGACGTACCCGTACCGCAGTAACCAAACCCATTCGTATAAAGAGTATAGACACTGCGGTAATTTTATCCGACAATCAGTCGAGTTTCGGTAACGCGCGACATAGCCGTAGCAACGTGAACGCGTCAGCGAATACGTAAAAAAATATATATATACGACGTACAGTCGCGGGTAACAATACGCAAAAATTGTTTCGGCGCAAAGGTTGCAGAAGAATTGGGCCGGACGAACGCGTTTCGCAACAACATAAATTACCAGCAGGTATAAAACAAACACGTTGCCGGGTCGTTTATGCTGAACGCGTATATAGGAACGAAAAGGGGGATGCGGAGTTAGCGTAGGTCGGATTCAATGAGGACCATGGAACAACACGGGCATTGGCGTCGGCTATGTATTAACTGTTGAAAAGCGGTTATAAATAAAGCGCGTGCTTTCCGTCGCGGTGTCTCGCGCCACGCGTTGTTCTCTACAATTTGCAAAATTGTGCATGAATATTTTATAGCATTGCAGGAGAAATCTGCGACCGCATTTTTTTTCTCCTATTGCGTCACCCGGGTACTGAAGTTACAGTCGTTGCGATTTAACGATATTTAGCCATTAATAGTTTCAGCGCGTTCAAAACGATCGTTACGTGCGTATTCACCTACGTGTTCCTATATAGTACAGATTTTATACTTATGGCATAGAAGTGTACTTATGACCGACACGCGGTGCTTTACGATTCATCCTAGTTGCCGTTAAGCACTTACCATGGAAAAACCTACAATTCTCACCCCAGAACGATTTTACGGCTCGTAAAAAGTTCCTACCGAGTACGATTCTGCGACGAG
Organism: Calameuta pygmaea; assembly: GCA_031762395.1. Classification (NCBI taxonomy): domain Eukaryota; kingdom Metazoa; phylum Arthropoda; class Insecta; order Hymenoptera; family Cephidae; genus Calameuta; species Calameuta pygmaea. The sequence continues at coordinate 1,568,420 of JASANN010000517.1, read as the reverse complement.
GGCAAGTCAATCGACAGCTTATACACAGCCTAGTACATTATTTTCTGGTAACAATAACAGGGTATTGTGTATGAGAAGCTTGCGAGAGCTTACGCGTGGAAGGGCGCAAAGGTTGGATAGGATATCCGTTTCGATGCGCTATACATATATATATATATATATATATATGTTACTTACGAGTCTTGGATAAAATCCTAAGAAAAGGAAACGACTTCTGTTAAAGGTCGAACCCTCGCTCCTGCTCTGGACGCGGAGCCTCTCTATTTCAGTAGCTTATTTCGAGAAGTTTTGCCTCGAGCGTCTTTTGTCTAGTCATACAATTTCTATTGGCCGCGGAAAGCCGTTGGGCTTCCTTTCTCTGTGTGCTTCAATTTTTTTCTTTTTTTTTTCTTTTTACGTGCCTTTCGTCTGATACCGGAGACCTTGAAGAAGACTGGTAGCTTTACTGTGAAATTAATCTGGATGACCATTATGTCGCCTGTAGTATCATCAGGGTGGTGGCTTATCGTGCTTCTTAGCCAGTGAACTTTCACGTTTAGTAGGTAGTTAACTACCTCTATTGGTACAATGTAGCAGCAGGCAGTGGACGTGGTCGGATGCCATTTCTCTTTCTTTACCAGGCCGGTCCTAATTCCACTAACCTTATAAACACTAGGGATCCAGGGTTAAACGGATCCCTACTATACCGAAACCAAAACAATACTATTGTCTGCTAATCACGGAAAAGCTTTCCTTTTCAATAGAAATCCTAGGGGCGTGTAGAATGTAGGCGCCTTGTAGGTAATTTGGAATTCTAGTTTCTTGTTCCTCAATTTTCATTCTCCGATTCCACGATTACTTTGCGTTATCTATGCTTCTTTTTTTTGGTATACCGAATCGCATTCAACGAGACCAACGGGAGCGAAGTGGAATTCCACGTTGCGTCGTGCATTCATTTTCGTCGAGACCGGATTAACGCTGGAGTATTGTCGTCTGGAAAGAAAAATAGAGAAAAAAAAAATGTATGGTAAAAGCATCAGAGCCGTTAATGCACCTTCGTGTTTTCACATTCTCACGTAATACGCGCGAGGCTTTTCACTTGCTCGATCGAGAATTTAATGATTTTAATGCATTACGTGTTAATTAATAGGCTCAGAAAATTTGTTTAAACATTCGTCAAATTTTCTGTTAACGTGGCAAAGACTTGATTGACGTGCGTTAAATCGAGTGACGTAAACAAATTACGAATTATCGACAATCAACCTCGTGTAGTGATCAGTGTGCCGATTAATGTTTGATGACTCGACTGGTTTTATTTGATTGGGGGGGGGGGGAGGGGGAGGGGTCATGGCTATCATGACGTTCAATTAATTAGACGATGTTTACGTTCACCTGCACTCCACTGTTGTTTGTCCTGCTTGCTGTTTCGCTACGTGTTCTTTCGGCGCGGTTGTTTGGAGACGCGTTCATTTCCTTGTCAAACATGAAAATTATACTGGAATTTGGTGGGCACTCAGGTGGCACTGTAAATTCAGTTATCTCCATGAAACGAAATCGATGCGAATTGTTCACGTAGTTTAAACTGAACCCGCTGAATGATAAAATTCTGTCACGTGTTTATTTTCCTATACACGGTTATTACGAATTTATGATAATGACGTGTCATTTATTTCTTCTGTTTCAGGTGAGCAGTTCGTTTCGTTCTACGTTCATGTCAATGTTTAACGTGAAATTTATTCACGTTTTTTTTATGCTGTCGCAAGGTGAGCTGTTCGGTATAAATTATTCGCTACCACTACAGCATTTATTAATTGCGTTCAGGGTGTGATAGGATCAATATATATGATCCAATTACGAAAGCAGACAGTGATCGGATCATAATGAGTCACGATCATTCGGGACTCGCAACGGCGTTATCAGACGTTGTCATTACGAGTGTCGCTCGTTATCGTGTACTTGTTATTATACAATCTACCCAAAGCAAATGCCTCGCATAAACTTTTTTTTTATATATGTCTGCACGGCGAATTACTATAGGATGATTTTTACAGGGTGAATATATTCTGCCATGTATAGAAATATTTAAAATTCCTCAAACGTTTGATTAATCGATACTATCGGCAATTTCATTTTCAGTAAGGAGGTAACAAATTTTTTACTCGATTAAAAATTATTTGGTATGCAATCTGCGAGTGATCACTCGGATGGAGTACTGATAGAAGTGTAGCTAATGAGACTATCCACATACTATCAGTACATTTCCAAAATGTATGACCTAAATCTAGCAAAGGGGTTAGAAGGTGGTATTAAATTACATACGACGGATTACCCAGTAATCTTTGAATTATCAGAAAAATAATAGATACCTCAAACAATACGACTGCACCGCGACAAAAGGCTTTTAGTGCAGGGATCATCAACCAAGTTCCTGGATAGGGACAATTGCCAAGCTTTCTCTCTCTCTCTCTCTCTCTCTGCATGCCATTCAATGTGTTTCTCTCACTATATTTTTTTCTTCTTTACCTTCTTATCTACTACTTGCTCATTCTTTCTCTCTTTGTGTTATCCATGGTTTCTATTTTTTTCCGCTGGGCTATACTGTCTTCGTGCTATCACTCTGGTATCGCTGTCAACTCTTTAGTAAATATGCCAAGAAGGGTTGACGTCAGTGTCTCTTGCTGCGTTCTCTAGGGAAACGGTCACGTCAATCTACGTTCGCTCATGCTACTTCGCTTGGCATATGGATGCACTTAGTCACCTGGTCAAGTCTAATCACCCTCTCCCGGGGACACTTTGCGCGCTGATCAACGTTTAACGGGGTTCGTCTTCGAAGGCGAGCATATATTCCTTACGTCGAAGTGATGGTTTTAAGCGTAATTGTAGATCTCTAGTCGATCTCCTGACTTCGGTCGGTCGCTGCTGCCAAATGATTCGTTGCGGTTGACTCGGCTAGGGATGATCGCGACTCTTCACAGCCTGGTTCCATTTTCCCGTGATCTGAGTCTGCGACACGAGCAGTGGATTAGTTCAAGCCTCCATCTATACTAATTCATGTTGGATTTGTTTCTTGGCGATTTTAATGTTTGTATCAATTGTTTGCTATATCCATTATCTTCTTTCTTTGAGGTTTTTTGCATGAGACCTTCAACCCAATTCACACTATAAACCTTTTTTACTCGCAGAATGCAGTTGTTCAGTGTCGCTCGCGAAGATACACGTGTTGACTTTGTCACAATGAGTAAATAATTAGTCCGAATCCGTGTAGTAGTTGACGAATTAAATTTAAATAATATAAAAAATATTTTTGTAAAGACAAAATTAGACTAAAAATTGATCCATAGTTTTTTTTCATATATGTAAGTCCGCGTGATTTCAGCTCTGGGTACGAATACCTCGGTGGTGTATAAATTTACCGGAACTGAGCAAAACACGCATTAGCGTTCAGGTAGCTGGCACTTGCAGTGTTCATTGATTGTTTATTAAATGACCTCTTTTTCAATCGTGCACCACTACAGCCGTGTTCTCTTGCAATTCATTACGAACAAATGCACACAAAGTGCCACACGCCTTTAGAGGTTATAGGATTCTATGTGTACGAGCATTAGTGAAGCTACGCCGAGTAAGCACAGTGGAGCATTTGAAAGCCCACAGATTATTTGTACCTGCGTGTAAACTCTGCACCCTTTCGTTCTAAAGCGAAGCACACGTATTATTAGTATTTTCTGATATATTTCATAAATCGGTTGACTAAACTACGAAGGCTCTGATTAATACACCCGGTTAAATTATGAAATTACAATGCCGACTCCTTAATCGTTCAAAGGGATTTGTTGAAAGTTGAAACTTTCAGATGGCAAAAGAAAAAGCAAAGGACAAAGAAAAAATCATTTTCTTCACAGTGCGTCAGGGAATTTCATTATAAAATTTCCAGAAAAAGAAGATATGTCAGACTTTCCGTCTGAGGAGACTCCCATAATAACACAAGAAATTGTATTAGGTAGTATTGCGGTATATATGTGCATGGCAAAAAATATTATATTAAAAAATATATAAAAAAAATCTTTCAATAATTTTGAAGGACTCGCTTCGTTTTTAACCATCTTCTTTTTTTTCTTACGTAATAACGCTCTACTGTTTGTTCCTTTGGTTTTTTTTTGCCAAACACGTCGGATCAGTCAAAATCACGAGTTCGCATCGCGACAGATTTGTCTTCCTGTTCGGTAAATACTCTTAAATGACGAATTGCGCAAGAGCCAACGAATTTCCATGGTTTTCGTTCGCATCTACGTACACTCGAGACTTCTCGTTTTTCATCGACCAACTGATGGAGTAACGTCGCGACGAAGTAGCTACGGACTGACGTAACACGGCGCGCTAGTACAACTCCCGCGCATATTAATCAAAAGTTACGATCGCACCCTGAAGGGAACGTACATACATTGCGGAACGTGCGACTGGAGCACAAGTTATGGTTCGATGTGAATGTTGAAAATTCATACGAAACGGGCACTGTGTATACGTGAATTAGTAGAAGTTTAAATTTTCATTCCATTATTTCTCCTGCATATACATACAGATATAGAGCAAGCAGGTATCATTTTTACGAGAAGATTTGATTTTCCGAGCGGACGTCGATTCGGAAATTGGAAAATATATTTGCGTCGTGCAAAAAAAAAAGTCACCCGATACTCGGATACCGGAATCGTTTGGGTTTCGCGCAGGGTTGAAGATACAATTTTTCCCAGGAAGCAGCTTACGACCATTTCTATGATTTATCGGGTGTATACGCGGCTCTACATCTCCTTTAGCGGCAGAATTACGTACTGCGAAGTCGCCGCACTTTATTACAGGATGAAATTACGTCAACCGAGAATGCAAAGGACGCCTTTTAGATTTATCATAATTATTCGCGATATCTAAAAATTATCGTTTTGTGCAATTAATTCAGTCTGTTAAAAATTACGGAATATAGTTCATTACACGTATTGTCACACGAGTATTTAATCGGAGACAATTTTTTTTTGCAAAAAACTAAATCGATTCTCCAGACCAATTCGTATGTGACTTTTCACAAAATGGAAGTGTTAATTACAGATACAGATATCAATATTGAAAATTCGCCAAAAATTCCTGATAGCCCTGCGGGTAGTAGGCGTATCCATTCCGTGTACGCGAATCGTGCGGAATCTTTTATGTCTCGAGTAAAAAATGAGCTCGAGCGAATATATGTATCTAGAGATTGGCAAAGAGTGGTACCAGCAGTTTCAACGTTCGCTTCGTTATTACAGGGTCCAGCTTTGTTCGTTAGAAAGATTGCTCTTATCAGACTCGGGTAACCGGAAAGTTCGACCGCTGCCGAAATACATTGTCCGAACCGCGTGACCATTTTACGTCGCGAATAGCTCGGGATAGAAATTTGCCGTGGCTGAATAGCTAAAATATAGTCCATTAAGAGCGCCTCGCGTAGATTGGCCAGGGCCGTACAAACGGGTCCTTATAAAATAGTACCTTATTGTATACGCATACAATCAGCACACATGTACATTGGGTCATGCTCAGTGGACTGGAAGAAGTAGCATATTCTTACACAGTATATCCTATATCACATAACGCGATGTTATCGTTATCCTTTGGAAATACGCGAAAGTGGCTGTTTTCTGAAAAATCCTGAAGTTCATCTCTTTCCTTTTTCCCCCTTTTCGTCCAAGAGACAAGACGATTGGCCGCGTGTCTTATTTCCCCAACTACGAATTGCCAAAGTCCCCTGTAGCTGCCACCGTTTCTCAAAGGTCTTTAGACTTTAGCATCGTCCGTAAAATTCGCCCTCGAAACCCGTAAGGGATGCGTTGCTTATCCCTTGCTTTTTCCTTGAGGCCTTTCAATTCGAAGGATTACGAGCGGCAGACGTATTCAGCAACTCTCATCGGCAGGAATAGTCCCTGACTCTGGATACCATAATACACTTCTACTTCTAAGAGGAAGCTCTTGTTTGAGCAGTTTCACTCTAAAATGCAGTTCGCTTCTTGTAGACATCCCTTGGCTGCGGGAATAACGTTTCGGTTTTACCGTAGAATGCAGTTTCCGTCTTTCCGGCAATTTTACAGTTTGCTCTCGTTCTACCAACCACCCCTTTTCTACCTCCCGCCGCTTGAACATTTTCTGCCAACCCCCTCTCTTTCCCCTTCCCATATACCCGACCCAACCCCATTTTCTACCACAATCCCCCTTTTTTACCACCGGCGCTTTCCCTTCTTTACTCGTCCTCTACGTTTACCTTTCCGCGGTTGTTACGCCACTGTTCTCTACCTTTCATCCAATCGCACCGGATTACCATGACTGCTGCCGGGAAGACCCAAATCGTTCGTGCTTTTAGCTACGCGCTCAAAATGGCTACCATTGACTTTCTAACTTTTTTTTATCACTTTTATTCCTTTCGGTAAGAACGCTGTTAACGAGATCGGCGAGGGCGTACGGATAGAATAATAACTAAAGAAATGTCGTTTATTTTACTCGTGAAATTGGAGCGATTCGGTGTCACGTTTTGCTACCCTTGTTAATAATTTTCCAGTGGTTCAAGTAGTCATCGAAGATTCTCACGAGTACAAGCAGTGTTCATCAGTCTGATGGTGCAAGCACTTTGGAGGATGACAGGAATCGATCGCTTCGAGTGTTTACCAAATATGGGCTTTCATTGTTGATTCGATCGAGCCGATTAATTGGAATATCCAATTATAGCACGAACGCGTAGCTGCCTCTATTGCAATTCGGCGAAGATGCGCGCATCAAGTTGGAGATAGTGACGTAGGCGAGCCAACCTTGCATCTCTTCTCTAACCGTTCCATTATCTTGGATGAAATCGAGTTACTCGACCGAGAAAATGGCACGGGCAATTATTGTACGTGAAGTAAATGCAATTTCGCATCGAATCGAGAATCGTCCTTGCCTTGGTATTCGCCGAGGGATTGTGGCTGCACTTTACTGAATATTTACTTTTCTTTTTATTCGCTTACACTAAGTCCCGTTAGGGGGCGAAAGTAAATGAAAGAATTTTACTAGAAGTAACAGCAAGAGTTTTTAGTAATCGCAAGATCTACTTACTTGATTACCACTGCGCTTTACTCGATATCGAGTTATTTTAGTAATTTTGGTAATTAACATTTTTTTTTCCAAATTTTACCACTCCCTCACGTTAATTGAATTTTACGCCTGTCTCAAATAACATTTTGAAATTTTTAATTGAATTGTTTTCCTCAATTAGTGTCTTCGCTATTTTATCTTCACACAGCATATTCAATGCCTTCGAAAAGTACCGAAGGTCGCTTGATTATCTTTTGTTAAGGAATCAAGGGATTTGCTTCACGAAGGAGGATATACGAACGATTTTATAAGAATTAGCCTTTTACGGAGAATATATCGTGATTATAATTAATATCTGACAGCGTCGCAATCCAAGAAAACCCCTTTGCGTGTCATTGTTTGCGAAATATCGTACTTCAATTTTTTTTTCAAGAAAGTGAAAATCAGTCGCCGAGCATTAGCGACAGGCATCATACCAGGCGCGAGCTTTTGCTCGAGTTCCTTTCTATAACGTATTTCCCGTTTCACGAAAGTATAGACAGATTCAAAAGTAACGTTCCACCAGTTATGTAATATAGTATGTACTCTCCCATCCAGAACGTATCATTTACTCACCGACTACAGTACTTCGGTTACGAGTAAAATATTATAATAATGCCATTTCGCCAAAGCTATATATCAATGGATATTATATATCTGATCCATCCAATGGAAATTCAATTGAATTTCAACAATCCCAGCTGGATTTCAATCAGGGGATAATCCTACCCATTGATTCAAATTCTGTTCACACTTACAGTGACGTCAGTCCTTTTTGACGGATTCTATACTTATTAGGGTTCGTTTAATCATCTAAATTTCCATTTAGAGAATCCTTCAATTGGTCTCAGAGCTACGGGGTGAAATTAATACGAGACGGTGTTGTACCGGCTTTTAATTAGTAATTTCACGTTACGCTGATGACACGCTACGTCGACGTCAGACGATAGAATAATCCACATCGTGGCTGCAGATCTGCAGACTATAATCAACGTGGTCCATTAAGGCGATAAAGAAATTATGAGGTACGAGGGATTCGGTGAATTTGTAATGTTTTTTTTTTTTCTATCCCTTAATTGCACATCTATATGTCATTGTCGCTTTACAGAGATATAACCTCTCGTCGTCCCCTATTATTCACGAAATACGTTAGCCTCATCGCGTATTCACAGAAGCCGCTTAGGCATACTTGTCTCTGATCAAATTTTCACTTGAGATGAATTCTCTTTGACGCTTATGCTTTCTTAATTTGATTTGTCGACTATTAACTGGTTGCTTCTACACTTTTTTTTTTCTTGTTTTTAATTGCAATCACGCAAGAGCCATTTTCACTAAGATCCTTGGCAACGGTATACGTAGAATGACGAAATTCTCTAAATGTAAAATCGATGCTTTCGTTAGAACGCTTAATAGCTTTTAATTAATTATACTGCAAAGTCTCCTCGCTGATAATAACTCCGCGTAATTTACAGAAGCTCCCTCGTATGTGTTTTATTTGATTTAACGTGCCAAGATGATATATAATTAAATCTCAGCTCACGTAATCAGCTTGTTATACAGTATAACATAATATTTAGATGCTAATTAGAGGCGGCGTGCAATAATTTACAAAACTAATTACAGATATATATATATATATATATATATATATATATATATATATATGTATATATTGTACTTTTATACGGTACCAGTAATGCTATGTCATGAAGTGGCTATCAATTAAGTATTACCATAATTACAAATGGCTAATTGATACAGCATGCAATTAGATGTTGATATCAGCTGCTATTTTGATTAGCGAAATATGCACAGTGTATAATTGTTTTGCGCTCGGGACAAAATGGTGGCCGTAAAGGTCGTTAGATTTTCGTTACGACGTGACCCCAGTAAATGCCCCTTTCAGATAATATTCAATTTTACGCCACACTCGCGATACTTGGGTGCAGGAAAATTTCATTTGAATCGATTAACATTACTATGCGTTTATGGTTATGCCCACAGTCGAATAAAACAATAGAGTCTATTAATACGTACCAATAAGCTTTGGATAATTATTGTACTATTTTGGCTACAGAAACAGACTATGAAGTTAGATCAATAGAATATTATAATGAGGACGTCAAACGGCACATTAAATGATTATAGTTTCGACGTATCAATAGCTACGGTAAAACGGTGATCATGAAGTTCCTATCGCCGAAGCCGTTTGTTGTTACATAAATGACGTAATATCGATCGCGTATGAAAACTTATTCATTAACGAAATTACGGTACATTTAATTTCGATAGGTCAGCAGTATAATTTCTTTACCGATCGCAGCGACGATGAAAATTGTTGGAAAGAAGAAATGTAGCCGTCCTTTTTAAAGATTGTGTGGAAAAAAAAATCTGAATTCTTCTCAGACGATTTTTGTCGCGGTAGCATCTTCTGGTGGGTGTGTATAACAGAGTAAAAAAGCAGTTTTCAAAAGATATGGGGCGCATGAAGAAACTCTACCGTGTTGGACAGGTATGAAAGGGAATTGAAGATATGAAGCCTCCTTGTGTGGGCACCCCTTCATCCCTTGCTGCTCTAATATTTATGTAGTGGGAGGTGTATGGTTCCGGCTGGTTCTCGGTCTTAGCTAAGGATGCCTGGATATAAGGCGCTGGGGAAATAAAGAAGCCGGGAGATGCGCTGAGCTCCCAAGACCCTTTCTCTCTGCGCTCCACTTTCTTCGCTCTTTCCATTTTCTCTCTTCTCCTCTCTCTCGCTCTCTCTCTCCTCTTTCTCTTTCTTATCTCTGCTCCTCAACATTATTACATGCGTATCCCATTCATCCGTGGGAAAACAGTTTATTGAGTAGATAGATACGTAAAAGGGTTTGTCTGTGCATTACTAGTGGTATATCTAGCAGTTCCGCAAGTCTCAATATTTTCTTACATCTTTCTTTTACACGAGCGACTACTCTTTTACTCTATAATTTTTCCATAGCTCTGGAAGGCTTGTGTGAGACGCGGTTTGCATTGCCTGTGGGGTTTAAGAACACGCGATATTAAGGGACGAAGGACTTTGGGAACATGTCAGGCGAGAGTGGAAAACGGACAGACAGCAAGTCGATGCTCGACAATAAACTTGGCACCGAGAGGGTTCAACGAAATTGTTCCTTGAAAAGAAAAAGAGAAAAGTAAATTCGTGCAATGGCAGTACCTTGCGGGATTGCCAGCAGAGGTAGGCTTTCATTTGCCGTGGTTAACAGAAACGGTGCGCACTTGTCGGATGGACAAGCTCGAGAGAGACGTAGCTGTGACTTCCGGTGTAGACGACTCGCAGGCGGAAAGAGAAAGAGCTGGGAGAACGGCAAGTTCTCCCAGCTCGAGGATCTTTATCGGTGCGGCTTTCTTTGGGCAGGAAATTTTAAGGTTTTTACGGTACCACGGGAATCTGGATTGTAATTATTTTCGTTCACGATCTTTAGTCATGCTTTTTAAATGAAACGTGCAAATTGCTATTCATTAGCGACGTAAAATGATTATTTTTGGTATCCTTGATATTGTTATTGGGTCGATTTTTATTCGATTAAATCGAATCATACGTAACACGCGGAATGATAAATTACTCAGACCTGTTAATAGACGGTCCAGGTAGTTTAATACTTCGGCACGGCTGGCTGCTTACCGATGCGAAAACGCTTCTGGTTTCGTCTCGAGTCGACACTCTCGGCGGACTTTAGGATTCCAACAGAGTGCCAGCCAGACGTCAGATATACCGCATTTATGTAAACTCTTGCGTGATACAACTATGGCGTAAGCTTTATGGTCGGGATCCTTTTATCTTGACGTATGTAGAACATTCGCGAATTTCTTTTAGCGCTGATAGCGCCTGCAGCACTTATATACGTATATGGACAATGACATCAGCCTGCTCTTTCTTTTTCTTTCTTCGGATGAGTCGACTGACGCACTTGTAATTGCTGCGCCTTTTCTCTTATCTTCTCACTAGTTTTACGTTTTCCGTATCTGGGTCTGATTTCTACTTGCTACGTTTCCGGGCTTGATACCGTTGAAAATTCTATTCTGGTTTCATACCGCACGTGCTCCTTCCCGAGGGATTTCAAACCTGCCTAACCTATTCATTGGAAGTACACCTGGGCGACAAATAACGCGTCTCATATGAGGTAACCGATATTTACTGGGATTTACCGAACCCCTCAATCAATTTCTACGCGTAACGTTGTAACTGTGGAGACGGAATTAGTAGGATGCGATATTACCGACGGTACTAATACCACGTTTGTCCTTCGAAGGGTTTTCATCGCCTGAGGATGGGAGACATATTGACGAAGAGAAAACTAAAATGTTTTATCGTGGGCATATTTGAGTCTTAAATTTAGATTTTAGTTTCTAATCTTGATTTTAGTCTCTGTTCTTTAAATTAAATACCCGTGTGTTTTTACTTTTGCAATGCGATTTACGTTGCTGGATTTTTGTATGATTTGAATTGTCTTTAGGGAGACTCATGCTTGAATGTGTAGAATATATGTATTCTCTCTCTGTTTGGCTCTCTTTTATGTTTGGCCTGGAACGTAAAATTATAGCACTGTTACAAGTTGAATCTGCGAGCTCGACATTGAAAAACAAAGGAATTTGACTTGCGGCAATTTGAAATCGACCAAAGGGATACATTTCTTTGTGCGAATATCCATTTCTCTCGGATACCTATATATATGCATATGTGGACGATGCTTTGCGTGGGTAAATATAACTATGTATCAGGAAACCGATGGAATGGTGTTCGGACGAATTTCTAGCGCGAGCTCCTGACAGAATTTCATTTTTCGCGAAAAAGAGAATGTCCCAAACTTGCAAGCTCGAAGGCATCGCTGAACCGAGATGAAAAAGAAGATATTTTAATCGCTGATATCTTCACTCGTTCCTCTTCTGTGATGCCTGTATGAAAATTTTGCTCGGATCGCACATGCAGTTGCGAATTTTTTAAATAAATTTTTTTATTGCGCAAAAATTGACTCACCGTCGTATTACTAAAATTAGATGCATCTATCCGAATTATACTTTATTACGATAAATTAGTTTTTTCGAGTCGCAAATTTCCGCGAAAGTTACCAATTTTTTGGTATGCGTGTATAACATGCATTTGCCATGTTATATCCCGTTCTGAAAATTCGACTTGATTACTTTCAAAAAAGTCCTTAATCCACTCGGGCGAAGTAGCCGAAGGATATAAATACCATTAGGGGCGAACGAGGGTGTTTGCTGCGAGGGGATGTCACGAGTAAAAGGTGAAAAGTTAAAAGTTCATAAAGCACAGGATTTTACTTATAACTCTATGGGACTGTAATTTTAGCGGTATATTTATATTATAAGGAGTGAAAACGAAGCCTTATATGTCGAGATTATAAAGTCGTGTTAGCGACTAAGAAAATACCTCCTCTATATCTGTAGTGTAATAACGGCTGCACTAACGCTACCAGTGGCTGAATTTCTACTTGCTTCCCAACCGGACTTAATTCGATTCCAAAGAAACTCCGAATTCTGGCTCGCTAAAGTATGCTTTCCCAACTGGGAGTTGTTCCTGGCGGCTACTGCAGTCAACGGAAAATAAAGATATTACCTGGAAATAGGTAGCAATCTCGGATTTCGAACGATTCGGCTAACTGCTTATACTCGGTGCGAGTAAACTTGATAATACTATGTTTAAAGTATCTACGAATATTTATCTGGATTGAACACCAAATTATTCAAGCACAAATCACGCAATACATATCCTTTGTGTAGGATGACAATAGGAGATAGTGAAATTAGAAAAAGTCGATTTTTTTTTTAAATACAAGAAAGGGTTGTATCGAGTACAATTGCATACGCCGTGAAATCTTTCACTATAGATTCTCAAGTTTAATTGAATAGGGGCTGGAAAAAAGGTTAAGGGGCGCTCCTCGAGAAGGGTGAAATGTGTGTGAGAAATTCACGAATGCGAGAAGTCGTTTCAGAGGGGTGAAGGTCGGAGGAGAGGAATGGATCTTCGAGTTTGGCGACGCATGCAATACTTCTTTGTCAAAGTAAATTCATTAAAACTTTGTTTGCCTCATATTTGCTATATCAGTTCGCGAAGTATGTCATTGTTCTTTTTTTCTTCGTATGAAGTAATAAGATGTATTTTTTTCCTCGAAAAAAAAAATATCCAACTGCCGTCTAATAATCAATTACAATGCATCACGAACCCATTAAATAAAATTATCGTTATCAGCTGTTCACACTCTCGACTTTGTAACGTTGTCATACATTCTATGGCTCTTGTACCCCTCGATTAGGTGCTGTAATCCGATCTGCGATTTCGCGAAAGAGAACGAGAGAAGATAAAATGGCTTCGAGTTTCAAATAAAAAAAAAAAAAAATACGTCTCACCGTTTGCTTTCGACTAAATGCAACGATTTATCGGTTTTATATCGGATGCCTGAAAGAATCGTAGTTTGACGCAGCGTGGCACATAGCATGTGGCTGTAGAAGCCACTTACGCCCTTGCTATACGGAGAATGTCCTTTTTTTTATCAGTAGCGAATAAAAGTCTAACCCTCCTATGTATATATATACGCTTCAGATAGGAGCCACTGTTTACCTACAGACATTCCGATCGAACTTGTTGCACAGCTATCGGCGTTAATTGAGATTTTCATGAGAGCCAGTGACGCGTTTCAACGTGGGTATTAATGAATTATTAGAATTTTGAATTTCCATTAAATTCTCGCCTGCCATTATTTCTCGTTCAATAAGAACTTGTCGCTCGACATATAACGCAATTATGCAATGCATATTATCAGGGGTGCTCATTATCAATTACACGACCACCAATCCATTAATCTAAGCTTCAAAGTTTCGATATTCGACAACTTCTCGATGGTAAGAAATATTATTGGAAATTTCGTCTAAAATCGTATTAAATTGTTGCGACATTGACTAGACGCGAGTAGCTTGGTTATTATGTACGTCGATATAAAAGCTGAGACACGAGTAACGTTAAAGCGAGGGAAAATAAACGCGTAAGAATTTTTAGACGCGTAAATAAAAAAATGATGGATGCGTATATTCGCTGGATGATATTTTGGGATGATGCGATTTTTATGTTGGGCTTAGGATGATATTAACGTTCGCTCTTGCCGGTGATGAATTCATTAAGTTATACCAGACAAGCTACTCTCTACTATCAGAATCTCTCATCAATCTCAATTACACCTTTTCGCTACGTATAATGGACTGCACCCTTGCAGGACACTCTAGGGCCATGGTTCAAGGTACAATTATCGTGTACTAATTGAATCGTTCAAAGAGTCTCGGATAAAAGCCGTGATCCCATTTCGAAAGGGTCACTCTTGATTTATTTAAATATTACCGACTACGAAGATTTAGGTCATTCGATGTTAATGCGTCGCCATACTACGTCGATTGGTCATTCGATTATAAGTGATGCTCCCGAGCTCTTTATTCATTTATGCGCCAATATAAAGTCCCATTACGCAATGGGATTAGGTAGAAATTAAAATGCTATAGAATTTTCTTGATTCGCTATAACGCGAATGATTACAGAAAAAAAAAGGGTTATAAGCTCAGCCTTGTATGTCTTCTCCACGAACAAACTCTGATGCTTAAGATAATTGAAGTTGATCTGGATTTTATCGTTCTGTGAGACTGATACTAAAGCCTTTATTACACCTACGTGTGGAAAGTAAAGATGGCGAGTTTACGATGTCCCCCAACCCGTAATTGGCTGCTTGGTAATTTGTATCGAAGGGACGGAATCCACGAGTTTTTGGTATAGAATTTAATTTTTGAAATAGAATTTCTTATATCGTTCGCGAGTACTTGAGGTGCTTCAATGATTCAAGATTTTTCCGCGGTATCAGGTGTAATCATTTTATACTTTGTGACGTGATTTTTCGAATCACGGTCACAAGGCGACTCCAGCTACCGAAAAAGGTAACGTTCTCGTTTCCGGCTCCCTTCGGGTCGCCACCCTGGTCAGAAACTATGCTCTCGGGTTGGTTAGTACAGTTT